>CM061063.1:258991419-259142296 GCA_030762895.1 Sophora flavescens
AACCATAAATTAAATATCTACTCTAAACAGTAGACTAAAGATTAATCTCATAGTCAACCAAAGGATGAAGCTTGTTGGATACCCAAAAATGTCATAGTCAAAGACTCTAGTTATCAAGTCTCATTAGAAAAAGGTCTCATCAAACTCATCCTTCAGACTCCGTCAATATTAGAAGGACAAACTTCTAAAACGGGAGAGAAAATTGTCCGTGTCCTTCTAAGTCAATATTAAAGGGACAAACTTCTAAAACGGGAGAGAAAAAATTGTACATATCCAATCACTGCACCATCAAACTAGCATCACTGCACTGGGTGCATTTTGTTTCACAAAAATTCTGCCACACCATTGACGAAGGTCACGTCCACATGTATTACGTAATTCCTATTTGAATTTCCGTAATTCAGAGGAAAAAAATATGAAAGAATAAGAAAAGGCATTAATCATGTTTCCAGTAAATACTACCAAAAGCAATACAAGATTAAACTACATTGGCAAAGTATCAGCAAATATGGGGTGTAAAGGGATCCGGATTCCCTCCTGTTTACATAAACAAATTTCTAAAATTATAATTAGTGGTCAAGAAAAGGGTATGTTGCATTCTATGGTCTCCTCGACTATAAGAAATCATGAAAGGAACTTAAGCATTAGTGTCAGACATTATTTATTTTTTTGACTGGAGCATTAGTGTCAGACTTAGTTAGATGATAGCCCACGATAAATGAGTTTTTGAATATCTATAAAAGGAGTAAATATGTACAATGCTATGCCATCTACGACCTTCTTAACTTATCAGTCATAAAGGTGCTTCTAATAATCCTCTCCAATGAAAATCCATCAAGTCCTATTGCCTTTCTTTATACCCTTATGCTTGATAAACTTGAGTATCAATATCAATGTAGCTACATGCCACTGTCTTGGCCACCAGCAACTCTTGTTGCTCCATTTGAAGGACACCCTTATATTCAACCATGCCATATCCAAAAAATTGGTTCATTGGAACCAAAGTGGTGATTGCTGTCAATGGAATGGAGTAATATGCAACAAGGGTCGTGTCATTAGTCTTGACTTGAGTGAGGAATACATTTCCGGAGGACTAAATAATTCAAGTCTTTTCAACCTGCAATATTTGCAAAACTTGAATTTGGCTTACAATGATTTCAGTTCTTTCATTCCTTCCAAGTTACAGAAGCTAAAGAATTTGAGGCATTTGAACTTGTCAAATGCTGGCTTTGAGGGACAAATTCCAATTGAGATCTCTCAACTAACAAAGTTGGCTACCCTTGATTTGTCTTCATCTTTTACTTCACAGCATATTCTGATATTGGAGAAGCCAGATATCGGTATGTTTCTGCAGAACCTTACAGGAATCACAAACCTGTATCTGGATGGTGTAAGGGTATCTGCTGATGGAAAGCAATGGTGCCATGCTTTGTCTTCACTGCAAAATCTACAAGTTCTGAGCATGTCATCTTGCAACCTCTCAGGACCTATTGATTCTTCACTATCCAAGCTTCAGTCGCTCTCAGTAATTCGACTGAACCTGAATAATATGTCAAGTCCAGTGCCAGAATCCTTTGCAAATTTCTTCCATTTGACCACCTTGCAGCTCAGCAGCTGCAAGTTGAGTGGTATGTTTCCAAAGGGTATCTTCCAAATACAAACACTAAGGGTCCTTGACATATCAGTTAATCAAGATCTTCATGGTTCCTTGCCAAACTTCCCACAAGGTATACATCTTCACACCATGAATCTTAGCAATACAAATTTCTCTGGACAGTTACCAGGTGCCATTTCCAATCTGAAGCAGTTGTCTACATTAGATCTATCTAATTGTCAATTCAATGGAACACTCCCTCTTTCATTGTCAGGACTCACCCAACTTGTTCACTTGGACTTGTCATTCAATAACTTCAGTGGCCCTCTTCCATCTTTCAATATGTCCAAGAATCTCAGATATTTATCTCTCTTGCACAATAATTTGAATGGAGCCATTTCATCTGCTCATTTGGAGGGGCTTGCAAACCTTCTCACCATTAATTTTGGTGTTAACTCCTTCAGTGGGAAAGTTCCTTCATCTCTTTTTACACTTGCATCTTTGCAGGAACTTACACTTTATCAAAATGGATTTGAGGGTCTGTTGGATGAATTCCCAAATGCTTCTTCCTCTGAATTACAGTTGGTTGATTTGAGCAGCAATAAATTACAAGGGCCTATTCCTGTGTCTATCTTTCAACTGAAAAGACTTCGTTTGCTCCAACTCTCTACAAATGAGTTCAATGGCACCATAGGACTTGATATGGTTATGAGGCTGCAAAGTTTGCATACATTAGGCCTATCAAACAACAAGCTCTTAGTTGATATACCTTTCATTGATGATGATGGCCTTTCATCCTTTCCCAATATGAAATTTCTATGGTTGGGTTCTTGTAAGTTGGGGGAGTTCCCAGGTTTCTTGAGAAACCTACCCCAACTAATTGCTCTAGACCTATCCAACAATCATATTCATGGAATAATTCCCAACTGGATTTGGAGATTTGAGACTCTAGTTTATCTGAATCTTTCCAACAACTTTCTCTCAAATTTGGAAGGACCCTTTGAAAACCTTACTTCTAATATATATATCCTTGATCTCCATTCCAACCAACTTCATGGTTCGATTCCCATTTTCACAAAATATGCTGTCCAATTGGACTACTCAAGCAATGGATTCAGCTTTGTCCCACCTCATATAGATAAGTACCTCCCTTTTGTAAATTCTCTCTCCCTTTCAAATAACAGCTTTCAAGGTAGAATCCATCAATCCTTTTGTAACATTTCTTCTTCTCTCCGGTTGCTTGACCTTTCCCATAATAGTTTCAATGGCTTCATTCCCAAGTGTTTGGCAACAAGTAATAGTACACTCAGGGAGCTAAATCTTGCTGGAAACAAACTCACGGGTTTTATTACTGATACAATTTCAAGTTCTTGCAATTTGAGGTTACTTGATCTCAGTGAAAATCTCTTGGGCGGTGCCATCCCACAATCTCTGGTCAACTGCAAAAGCCTCCAGGTCTTAAATCTTGGAAACAATCTATTCAGTGATAGATTTCCATGCTTCTTAAGGAACATTTCCACCCTGAGAGTGATGATTTTAAGGTCAAACAAACTCCATGGTCCCATTGGATGCAAACATAGCACTGGTAATTGGGAGATGCTTCAT
Organism: Sophora flavescens; assembly: GCA_030762895.1. NCBI lineage: Eukaryota > Viridiplantae > Streptophyta > Magnoliopsida > Fabales > Fabaceae > Sophora > Sophora flavescens. The sequence continues at coordinate 258,994,619 of CM061063.1, forward strand.
ATTGTGGATCTAGCCAACAATAATTTTACTGGTACTCTATCTGGCTCACTCTTGCAAAGCTTGACACAAATGATAGGCGGTGAAAATGAAGCCCATGAAAAGTATGGCACTTTATTTTTCGACATGTATGATAACCATGATAATACGCGTTTCAAGGATTTTTTGAAGTCGAACGATATCGACATATTTCTTAAAAATAAATTATACAAATTGTTAGCCGTTGAACCTTTGGTTGATCACATATTCACTAATTATGTCACTTCTAACCAATTTGGTGCTCACCACTTAGATTCAGTTACAGTTTTCTACAAAGGTTCTCAGAAGAAGTTGATCAAGATTCCCACTACCTTCACTTCATTGGATTTCTCTTCCAACCATTTGGAAGGTCCAATACCACAAGAGCTTACGAGTTTGAGAGCCTTGATATTTCTTAACTTATCACACAATTCTTTCTCAAGCCATATCCCACCATCTTTGGAAAATTTGACACAACTCGAGTCATTAGACTTGTCATATAACAGTTTGAGTGGTGATATTCCCTCAGAGATAGCAAGCTTATCTTTCCTCTCAGTTTTGAATCTCTCCTTTAATCATTTGGAGGGGAGAATTCCACTTGGCACACAAATTCAGTCTTTTGATTCATATTCCTTTGAAGGCAATGAAGGGTTATGTGGAGTTCCACTAACCAAGAAATGTAGTAATGATGGAGTACAAGGGATGTTACCACCACCACCATCTGAGACACATAGTTCAATTGACTGGAATTTCTTGAGTGCTGAGTTGGGATTCACTTTTGGCTTTGGATTTGTCATTCTTCCCATTATTTTCTGGAAAAGGTGGAGGCTGTGGTATTGCAAGTTTGTGGATAATTTGCTTTACAGGTTCATTCCTCAGCTTGATTTTGTATATGAACAACATGGAGTGCATAAATATAGAACTCTAAGGTGGAAGCCTAACTAATATCTTGAATGGTAAAGCAAACATATGTATCATGTAATTGTATTCTAGCTTTTACATTTTCTGTTAATGTTTCTTTTGTTTTAGTTTTTTTGTAAAATAAGGACTTTGTCCAACCATGCTAAACCTTGAGTGCTAATATATAGATTTAGTGATAATTATAAAAGTTTAATTTTGGTATACTTTCGGTGTTAAGTTTTTGACATTGACAATTAATCACAAATAACCATATTTGTGACTTTTAAGGTAATTATGATTTATGATTTATGATTTATTGATGTATCAAGTTAGAGAGGTGTTTTCGTAAGAGAGTGGGAAGAGCAAATATGAGCTTTTGGACCACATAGGATTAGAATATAAAGTCATGTGACTTTTTTAAGTGATCACATGATAACTAACAAACTTCTAATTCTGACAATCCATATATGATTTGATTGCATGCCTTTACTCCTCTTATTCTCGTATAAAAATTTCTCTCTTGACTCAATATTAGCCATATCTTATCACTTGTTAATATTTGCTGCTATCCTTTGCTGCATATAAGCAATCTGTTATATCTTTTACTTGCTAGCTTTGTACATTTATATATAAGCCTTTGGATCACATATGAATGATCAAGATTAGAACATAAAGTCATGTGAGTTTTTTAAGTGATCACATGACCATTAACAAACCCGAGTCCTGACCATCCACACCCCTATCCCTATAAAAGTGTTGGTTTAGTCTTAACCTTATCTTATCATTTGTTAATATTTGTTGTTATATGCATATCAGGAAAATGTTATATCTTTTACTTACTAAATTGTACATTTATATATATACTATCTGTATCAGAAGTTAATTGAGCAATAAAACATACCTTCATTTTAACTCTTTATGGTATCAGTCTTGTCTCTGGCTCAAAAGCTATTCGATCCTCATGGCCGCTACTTCTACCACCTCAGCTTCCAACTCCTCTGCCTCTTCTAAACTCAAAGATATACTAATTACCCTGCTCGGTATAAACAGATTCATTACCCTCATTTCGCTACTCAAACCTCACCATTGTTGTAACTACTGTTCTGTTACACCCAACAAATTCATCTTCAAACGTGAACCCCACCAATTCGTCCACCTAACCACCATTGAGTAATTAAGCTGACATTTCAATTTAGTGAAGGGTTGCTTCTTTGTCATTGGATAGTACGTAGTGGTAGTGGCATAAGTTCTTCGAGGAAGAAACTTTTCAAAGTTTTTTCACCATGATGGTATAGGGGTGGTGGCAGTGGGATTCGTAGTGATTGGTTCTACTTAATGGGAGCTTCTCCTTGTAGGTTGACCTTTGATTTCGAGACAGATTTGATGGATAGTTGAGATCATGACCGGTAATTGGCTAAATAGGTTTTCCTAGTAATTACAAAATAATCCTTTTGCTGGTGATAATTACATAACGGTCCTTGCTCCCATCTCACTCACCTAGTCACCTTTGTATGAACGTTATTCTCAATTGTTGTGTCAATAATATTATTTTTTTCTTGTTTACATTTTAAGTTTCCATATTAACTCATGTATTCTATTGTCTTGTGTGCAGGCACCAAAGCCATCATCTGGACCCCACAAGTCGAGGGAGTGCCTTCCTTTGATCCTTATCCTCCGAAACAGACTGAAGTATGCTCTCATATATAGAGAAGTAATTTCCATCTTGATGCAGCTCCACGTTCTAGTTGATGGCAAGGTTAGGACTGACAAGACATATCACTCTGGTTTCATAGGTATGTGCACTTAAATTTGATTACAATACAATGTTCAACAATTTTGCTACATATATTTTAGTTTGTTTTCAAGACTAGGCATTCCGGCTGGGTTTGAGAGTAATTTTGTTTTCAATTTATTAACATCAACTATTAAACTAGCCTTATAAGTTACAAATTTCTGGTTGACAGGTTATATATATATATATATATATATATATATATATATATATATATATATATATATATATATATTTATTTATTTATTTTGGGGGTGGTCTTCAAATTTTATTATAACTAGTGTAGTTACCCATGCGATATGCATGAGAACTTATCATATAAATTTAAATTTTTAATATTTTTAAGTTATTTTAATATATAGACAATGTATTAAAATATGTTTAAAAATGTGAATATATATATATATGTGTTAAATTATTATCAAAGTATAAAATAACTACCTTAACAACCAATACCACCACTTAATTTTTATTGATATTATTTATTAATCGAATAATTTTTTTCAGATATTTTTTTCATCTTTGCTTGGTTCCAAATAAAACAATATCTCTGCCGACCTCGTAAAATATTGGTGATTATCAATATCTAATTTGTTTCTCACATAAATATGGGAATCGTGACATAATGTATTTTATACTTATAAAAAATTTGTACATTTTCCTATCAGTTTTGGCTCTGGATTTTGCGTTGGATAAACTGAATATTTAATATTATATGAAGGGATCATTTGTAGATGAGCCAAAAATACTCAAGGAATGAGAGTCTCTCACGGGATGCTTGGTGAAGCCTATTGGAAAGCTGGTAGAAGCATAAGCTACAAAATATTAATATCTGGTTGCATTTGTGAGCATCCAAGAGTCTTCCGAGGTTAGTGACTCATTGTCAGCGATTGCTAGACAATTCAATTCCGGTTAGAGAAATAAACCATTTTTAGGCCTTTACCCAAGGAGTTTCTACAGCATTTAGGATGACATTGCGGCACCAATTTCTAGAACATTGTGGTAGTCTATCAGCAGATTTGACTATAAAAGAGAAAATATGATGGACAATATAATGTGAAAATATAGCAAAAACTAATAATGCAAAAGTCAAAAGCTCAAAAGAGTAATCAAAGAGAACCAAACTACCAGAACATCACAAACAAGTAAAATACTGCAATTTGCAACTTTTCCAGCTGAATTTTCGTGGTGCTATACCTACTATATACACTTTGCTATATTGATTTAAAAGAGAAAAGTAAGTGCAATTTCCCTCAACGTTTGGGGAAGAAGACTTGTTGGGGGAAGAAGACTCTATTTGATCCTTTATCTTGTTTTTTGGTTTCGATTTAGTCCTCAATCTTGTTTTCTAGTTTTGATTTGGTCCTCCGACATGCATGACGTGCCAACTCGCTGCTCAGATAAACACTTAATTTCCACGAACGCTGACATTAACGACCATTAGCGGTAGAACTGGCAGAAAATGCCATTTTGCATAACATTAGTAGATAAAGGATTAAAACGAATCTTTTTAAATATAAATGATCAAAACGAATTCTGGAAATAATAAGATGAGGGACCAAAAGTATATTTTAGCTTATGTTTTTTTCTTCTCTCTTGAAAATCTAATTGATTTATTTCCCCAATATTCTCATGTAAGTTAACCATTTTTAGAAAATATATTTATCTATTATACTATTGTTTCTTCTCTCTTGAAAATCTAATTGATTTAATTAACATCTTTTCCCGTGCAAATTATTCATTTTTAGAAAATATATTTATCTATCATATTTATTTATTTTTCTTCTCTTGAAAATCTATTTGAATTAATTCTCATATTTTTCCCGTACAAATTAACCATTTTTAGAAAGTATATTTGTCTATCATATTTTTTGCTCTCTTGAAAACTTAATTGAAAATTGCATCAAAGGTTAAATCCTATTGAACATTTTATACCTTGTAATGAAACCAAATATGTTATATCCACATAAGGAGTAGGCATAGAAACAAATTTCTGGCAGGCTTATATTGGTCAATGATGCAATATAAAATGAGAATAGTTATTATTAACTTTGGAAGCTACAATAAATAAGCAATTTCTTAATAAGTAAGAAGATAACTGCTATGTAAAATAGCTATGATAAGTTCTACCCAACTGGAAGTTAACAACAACCTAAAAGTTCAAAAGGTCAGTTAGCTATTATAGTACTTCACAAAAACCACTGTCACCAAATGGAAGTCGATGCAAACAACTTGTTAGATAAATATAAAAAAGAAGTAAAAAATATATATATATACCTCTGAGGCATTAAAGGACCTCTTCTGGTGCAAGAGCTCTTGAATTCTATATTGTGAAAGATAGCACCCTGAATCCTGTCCTGTTGCTGTACAGTACCTATAAAACTTGCATTTGCATGAAAAATAGAGATTTGAAGAGTGGGAAATGTGCCGAGACAAATGGAGGTAGCAGCAAGACTTGTTGCTGTCTATGAATGATAATGTTGAAGATCATGATGAATTTTGAAGGATGGATAAAAGGGTAACTCAGTGAGGTTTCTCCAGTGCTGAAGGATCCATTCCCAACATTTTTTCTCTTAAGCTTGGTATTATGATAGTTGTTGATATCATTGTATGTTATGCCTGGTAACTAAGATGCTATAATTGACCATCTGCACTTGTGACAATGAGTTTCAAAATAAGAAACATAACTGAGTAATATTGCAATACAGTATTTATAGCAAAGCATCTAAAAATATAGTACATGTACTTATAGCAAAGCATCAAAAAACAAAGTACAAAGTAAATTGTGAGTAGCCATATTCTATTTTAAATCAGATTTTGACATTTAGCATGAATTGATCAATAAACTATGATTTCCAATGTAGAATTCAAGCTTAATTCTTTGACTGCAAAAGTATATATGGAAATCACATAAAGTATCTTGTATCAATGGATATCAAGGATAGCTTAACCTCTTCTTCACTTTGTACCATATGTCTCTTTTGTATCAGTGGTACTCTTATCCACATCAAATTAAGCTATTAGACGTGGATTCTAGTCCAAAGATGTGTCTGCACCCACCACTATTGAACTCTAGTGTTTGGACACAATTTAGGTAGAACCATACCCCTTAAATACTAAGCAAAATACTTCACACTATCCCCGAGCAAAAAAAGCAAGAGAAGCCTCGCACATCAACTTTACCCAAAATCTTGACTCCATTTTCGAATAGGATGGTAGTGGTAGAAGAGCATAGACATGATGAAAAATAACAATTAACACTTAAATGTATTTTTTCTCATTTATATCCATTTAACGGCAGCTAAGTTCTTGCCTAATCCCAAAAAAACAACCACATGACTCCTAGATGAAGGCATAAGCATCATGAAAATAAAGAGCTATTATTCTTGTTCAGCTGTCATAACCCTACTTATCCTTTGAATATTCTCCTATGCAATTTTATATCCCCCTTCCCTTCTTTGAACGCAAGGCAGCAGAAACAAATACAATTGAAAATTAGCGCAACCATGAAAAGTCTAATGAATAGGATAAGTTTAGTTGCTAATATGGACAAAATGCTTTCTTAAGCAATTTTGGCTGCTGAGGTTGTGGCACAAAGAAGCAATTTAAGGATGGGGTCAAATAGTTGTTTCTAAAAATATGGATATCTAATTAGCCAATTCAGAAGCATAGGCTGATACAAAATGGATATGTTTCGAGAATATAATAAAATTGAACCTATAAAAAAAAAAAAAAAGATATAATTCGTAGAGAATCAAACATTCACTGAACTAACTTGTTTCATACATTCACTGAATGTCTAGCAATATAACTAATAGATACCAATCTAACACACTTTAAACAAACTAACTTAAAAATTCTAAAGATCTGTTGTTGTTTTATTTATTTTTTTGAAATCTTGTGAAATATATATAAATACTAAAGCAAGAAGCAAGAAAAAAAAAATACAAAGGAAAAAGAGACAATTGATGAGTTATGAGTTAACCTTATGTGAAGGTTCTTTTTCAAAAAGATGCTTTAGGATTGAAAGAAGTACATGAAGCTGTGAACCACAACGGACTCCATACAATCCAATCATGAATTTGGGATTTTGATTTTAAATTATTACATTAGAAAGCTCACTGAAAGTAACTTCTAATTATCACATAATCTCTATTTGTTGGTATTTTACTGGGAAACCTGTCGTCATTGTCTTCACAAGGCTTTCAATTCTTGAGATTGGTTTTATGCCTTTACCATCGAGACAAATCATCACTGGATTATCTTGACTAATTTTAGCTAGTTGGTTCACTTTCCAATTTAAAGCAGACAAAAGCAAATTATGTCTTTGAGTTTTACAGTGACTTGGAACTGCATTCTCTTGGTCATCATGGTATTGGATCACAATGTTTGAACCTTTAACCTATAGCACTTCTGTTTCAGGATATTTATTCAAATAAACCTTCTAACAACAAAAGAAGGTAACAAAAGTATCCCTCAAAATGAAGGATAGCTCAAACTTAAGAGTGATATAATTTACAACCATTATGCCATTTAAAAGGAAGAAGCAAATCACACACAAGTAGGAAAATAAGAAACAGGAATTATAACACACAAGGTGTTTGGGAAATACCAGCATAATTTTCCTTCTCTGTGAACTCAAAAATAGGTACTAAGCGGAAGCGTAAAAATGAGTGTAATAACACCGGACAATTTTTAGCGTGGAAAAACCTCCTCAATGTGAGCAAAGAAAAAACCACGGGACCCGTAAGCCGCTTAAACTTCCACTATAACAATAATGGGAATACAAAAATACAATAATATTGTATCATCAATTTGTGGATAACACTCTCACAAATTGGCTCACTATTTTTCTCTCCGAGAAAACTCTCTCTAAGAATCTCTCTATTTTTCTCTGACTCTCTCTTGTGAGGATTGGTGTGTTTAGTTAGCACCCCTTAAGCTTATTTATATAGGCTTAAGAGGGCTCTCCAAGTTAGCTCCCGTACAATGTGGGATTCGCTTTGGCTGAAATTTCCAACACGAGGATTTACGAGTTTAGCATACTATGAGATAATAACTACCACAGGAAAAAAAAATAACAAAAAGGTTTCTGCAAGTTTATTTAGACAGTACTTCACTACTTTGTTATAATGACTGTAGTGTGATAAATCTTAGATACTCTAACAGATACCAAACTTTTTCCTGTCATGTATACACACATGTACAGCCAGAACAGATCAACATTAGCACAAAAATGTAGTTTATGCATATATTTATGCATGTAGATGATGGACCAGACGTGAAGGGGATCCTTATGATCCCCAGGCAAATATTCATTGAAGAAACTCAATTTCCTACATAACATGAAACAAGAACCTTGTACCCTACTTCCATACATACGAATCCTTTCCAGTTTCTGTTTATGTTGGAGTCCTAGTTCACCAAACTCTGCTTCACTATGTCCCTGCACCCTTTCCCCAACTCCACTACCATATCTGCCGCACCTTTTATAAATTTCATCGCACGCTCCTTCACCTTCACCCTCTCCCATCCATAATGATGCTGACCCAAACTCAACCACCGACTTCTACGATAAAAAGAAAAGGGCGACAAGACGAGAGAGACAAAATTTAAAGAGGGGTCAAAAGTACTCGGAGCAACATGAAAGCAGGAATTTTATTGGTTTCTCCTTGCATGTATTCTCCGATATTCAAGATAGTGTTATTGTTCCGTCGTTGTAGTTAGAGAAAGATGTTGTAATTTCTTTCATTTGGTGAAAATCATTTACTATTGTCCAGTGGTTTTTCCATTATTAGTTGATAGTTTTCCAGGTAAATATTGTGTGTTTAGTTTCTTTCTTCTCACCTCTTAGTTGTGTGATATTATTCCGTCACCCTAATACCCAATATTAGGATGTGTTCTTAAATGGAAACTTGAGTGAGTGGCTTATGGTTAATATGCAAAGCACGTCCATGATGCATGGTGACTTGCAATGGAATATGGTCTTTGGTAATTTACTTTGGCAGATGTGGTATTTTCATAACATGGTGGTGTTTGAAAACCGTCCCTTTGTGCCTAACACGGTCTTCCAGGCAGCTTTGTTTCAGGCCCATTCTTGGAAGCAAGGACAACGCATGAAACTAGTACACAAGGTGCGGCAGTGGCGGACCAAGGGCCTCCCCCAAAATTTTTTTTTTCTTTTATTTTTTTATATAAAAAATTATGTATGACACCTTTAAAATAAACTGTGCATCATATATAACATGTAAAAAATTTACAAACTATCATATATTTTATGAATTAAAGTCATATTCTATCAATGTAAAATGTTTTACACTGACATTCACTAATATTTTGACATGTATGTTTTAATTTTAATAACTAAGAGACCAAAAATAAAAATAATGTTGATTTGTCAAAATGTTATTGAAAGTCAGTGTAATTTTTTTTTATACTGACAGTATATATAAATTAAACTCATATTTTATTTTGTGAAACATTATTATTAAACCCTATTGATTTATAAATATTCAAATAGTTAAACAAAAATCATGCATGACACCTGTAAAATAATTTGTATAATATATATTATATGCAAAGCCCACAAACTATCATATATAATTTTTGTGGAATATTATTATTAGACTCTATTATTTTAAAAATATTCAAATAGCTAAACAATTTCATTAGAACGAGTATTATTTCCAACTTAACACCATTAGGGTATACTATAACTATGTTTCTTCACTACTAGAATAATGGTGATTTGCGACGGATTATTTGCGACGGCCTCAATGCCGTCACTAAAATTGTCATTTGTGACGGCCTGTGTCGTCGCTAACAAGAACGGTTGTATTTCCCAGATTTGCGACGGCCTTGGGTGATTTGCGACTGTTTGTGCCGTCGCTGTCGTTACGCGCATTTCCACGAAATTTTGGCGCCAGTTCGGGTGGACAAATATACAAGTTTGCGACGGCCTGGCCGTCGCTAATGTACCATCCTCTGATTTGCGGCGGCCTCGCCGCCGTCGATGGCATTAACAACGTTTATGACGGCCAGGCCCACGCTAATATGCCTTACGTTTGTGACGGCCAAGGCAATCAAGAATGATGATGGTTTTTGCGGCGGCTATGCCGCCGCTAAGAAGTATTTTGTTTTGCGACGGCGTTGGCCGTCTCAGTTCGTTCACAAATCCTTTAATAAAGGGCCACCCCACCCGCCCCACTTCTCCCTTCTTCAACCCGTAACTCCACTCCTCCTTTCTTCCAAAACCCTCACGCAGAGCATTCATCCCCACGGCTTTTGTGCTTCTTTGGTTATGAGGGAGACTTTTGGTTTGTCATTCTTCTACTGCAGCTCTAAAGGAGATCCGAAATAGGAAGGTTTGCCACTCCATTATATGCTTCCTAATATATTTTTTTGTCCTTTTTCCTCAAGTTTTTTATATGATAATAAAACAAGAAATATCTTTTTGTTTATGGACAAGGATATTCTGCATTTCTATATTAACATTTCTACTTGTGACAGTAGCTTTCTACTTTGAAGGATATGAAGACTACTTTGAAGGCAAGCCTGAAAGGATCATCTAGCATCAAGTATGGTGAAAAGCCACTGAGTTGGGAGTTGAGAAAGGTTCCTTCGGATCCAGACCCGCTGCACCATAACGGTGGCACCCCCAAAAATCCTGAAACCCCATGAACTAATTAGGAACTCGTTTCTGTAACCTGTGTGGTTGTGTCCATCTACTTAAATTAATTAATTAAATTATTTATTTTTTAAAAAAAATTCATTGCATTTGTGACGGTCAAGCCGTCGCTACTTGCTGATAATTTGTGACGGGTAGGCCGTCGCTAATGTCTGTGAATTTGCGACGGCCTAGCCGTCGCTAATGTCTGTTGATTTGCGACGGTCAATTATAAAAAGCCGTCACAAACGGTTTGCGACGACCCTTTATGCGACGGATTTTTGGCCGTCACAAATCCGTCAGAAACACTTGTTTTGCGACGGATTTGTGCGATTTGCGACGGCCTTTGGCCCTCGCTAAAATCAATTTTTCTTGTAGTGCTTCTTCCCGGTGTGCATATGCTTCAAGCTTCCTAATCTCCCTTGCGTGCATCCACTATTGCAAAATTAGTAAACATTAACTAGAATTTCACAAATTGGATGTTTACTTTATTTATTTTTTTAGCGATAAAATTATGTATCAATTATTATAAATTTTAAATATATTATTTTCACTAGCATATCTAATGACTCCCCTGACTTTTTTGCTCAAGGTCCGTCACTGGGGTGCGGTATAGAGAACAGCTAGTGGGGCGGAACTTTCATCCAATCTCATGGGTAAAAATTAATGTTGATGGTTCTGTGAAATGGAATAGTGCTGTGGTTTCTTGTGGTGGTGTGTTTCGAAATGATACAGGGCAGTGGATTCGGCTTTGCTAGCAAGGACGGACCTAGAAATTTTATGTTGTGGGGGCAAAACTCATAAATTTGTAACGTAAAAAATATAACATCATTTTTGAAAGTATAAACATACATCATAATTATTCAGGAATTTTATGTTGTGTGGGCAAAACTTAGTACTTTTTATGAGACTCTATATTGCTTTTAAGTAATTTATTTCAATAAAACACATATGTATAATTTATTTAGAAAAGTTGTTGACATTTAAGTAGGGGCATTTGCTCCCACACTCGTGGCTATAGGTTTGTCCCTGTTTGTTAGGAAGCTAGGCTCTTCAAATGTCTGATGGCAGAGTTGTGGGCCATTTATACTGTTCTTAATATTGCTTAGGAGAACCACCTACCTAAAATATGGGTAGAAAGTGACTCCGCGGTGGATGTGGGTCTTTGTTACAAAAGGGTGTCCTAACACCCATCCTTATGCCCTAACGGTGAAGCGAATTGGTGAGTTGTGCACTCATTCTCGGGAGGTTCGCATAACCTGCGACACCCCTTTTAGGGTCATCACATAGTTACCCGAATAAGAAAATTTAAATTATTAATGCTGGTTACGTTCGAAAAATATATTTTTGAATAACTGTCTCTTTACGAAAATAGTGTTGAATTCTTTTTCTTTAAAAAAGAACCATCGTAACATAAACAAACATATAGGTATATCTATATATATGCATTACCTTTTTTAAAACACCCTACCTATAATAGGAGATAACAAAAGAGCCCTCATAAGTATAGGCTATTCTCCATAAAACTAAGTAAAGAAAAGAAAGACATATACACATAAGCAACGAGTGGTTCAGAACCATACCAAAAACTCATGGCTCTCGGTAGCCAGATCAAAAACTGACAAGACTCGCTACCCCAGAACTACACCTATAGCTGGTCAAGCTAGTGAAACCCATTGGGGAGATCATGATGATCAACCCCGCCTACAACAGATGCATCTGATGAAGATGCCTCCGCTTCCGCTACGTCGTCGGAAGAATCCTCATCATCAACCGCAGGAGGGTGAAACTCAAGATCATCCTCAACATATTCTTCGGGATCCTCCTCACCCTCATCTAACTCCACCTCAACAGGAGGTTCGTCAGGTCCTACTATCTGAAGAGGATTTGGCTGAGGTGGCGGATCCATCAACCCGTGCTCATCCAAATACTGTAGGTATAGCCATACTGGAGGTAGAGATACCTCGACAGTCTCTACGACATGTATCCTCTGCTGTGGTCCTTCTTCCACCGTGCCGATGACTTCTCTGCTTGGACCATGATAGGTGGCGCTGAGTGCCCCAGGGTTAATCTCCCAGGCACCACCATACTGTTCACGATCAAACATGATCGTTCGGACCCTCGAATGTACCAACGGTATATCCGGTTACATCTAAACATGTAAGAGGGAGAAACCAATATATGGATTTTACTCAATAACTACATACTAGCCACCACATAAACACCTAAGCATTTACCAAACACAAGTATTCATAAGCAAATATTTTATCAGTGGGTTCAACACCCCAAACATCATCGATTTAAAATTATGCATGACACTTCATATTCATCATCTAATTTCGTCCTAATCTCATGAGATATCCCAACACATGGTGAGTTGATCAAGCTTCATTGCCACACAGGCTAACTGGCACATAGCCACACAGGCACATAGCCTAAACCCATCCACACGAGCACACAGCCACAGGCACACAGCCAAAACACATTGCACACTGTCCACACTCAGGGCACCAGTGATAGCAACAAGATGGGCCTCAATGTCCTCCCTAGGCACAATGAGAAATACACAGTATACAATACCTGACGCCGCAGGTATACGATACATAGAACCGCGAGCACGTCTGCCAATGCATGCAAAACACTTTTGCTGATAACTCTTTTCTTTGTATTCAATCTTTCTTTGCCGAAGCTCAAAATGGCTTACGACTCACATAGTTTTAACACCTTTAAAACTTTCATTACAACACAGGACCTCACAGTCCGAGTGCTCAATCACGACACCTCTCGACCGATGCACCAGTCATAGGTTCGTGATAATAGAAAACATCTTAAATGTTTCAATACGGTATACACCACGTATACAGTATAGGACCTCAAAGTCCAAAGGGCCCCAAGTCCATAACAACAAAGAACCTTAGTACTCCGACGTCTCGGTTACTAAGTTCAACAGCACTTTCAACACGGTTGAATTACTTTTTGTTTTCAGAAAATCTTTTAAATTTGGAAATTCATCAATAAAATATTTAAATATTAAAACTTAGTTTTTCACAAATATGAGTCACTTGAGGTCTTAACTTCCTCAAAATATGCACTGTCGTTTCAAAATACTTGCCGTCTACACTTTTCCAAATTTTCCGTCAAATATTATTTTTAAAGCTTTTTAAGCCAAAATTTTGTTTTTTCCACTTAAATAATTTTCTAAAATCATAATTAACTTATTTTCACCAATTGATTTCATAAAATAATATTTTATAATATTCCGGATTTTCTTACGTAAAATTTAGCAGTGCAAAAATATTTTCACGGTTTCGCGCTCATTGTGACTCATAATTCACTCTTACAGTAATAAATTATTAAAATAATAATATTTTCCAAAATTCCTTATTTTTCCCAGATAAAAATTCCATTAATATTATATATCAATATTTTACCGTTAAAACATTGAATATAATTTCCGAAGCTTCTTAAAGCTTTTATCTCATTAATTTAATTGGGCATTGACCACTGTCAAGCTTCTCACTCATCAACCAACAATAATATCACAGATATTTCCCAGGCAGATCATGCATCACAGCAACATAATATAGTTACAATTAAACAATTAAACACAATTAAAACCACACAGATACAAATAACACAACATTAAACAACTTAAATAAATACTAACAGACAAATAATTACAAACAAACACAGGATAGCATATAGCCATCGAATATATCCCTCAGTTATTCCCCCCTTACCTTTCGGAGACTTTCTTGTGAATTACTGAATTTCTTCGGAAGTCCGGGTATTGCGTATACGTTGCACTCACTCAACCTTCAACCATTACAATCAAATAATTACAAACCAAGAAACTAAAGCATTCTAAACCCTACTACATGGTCACAGCCTCTAGGGTTTTGAGTGACTAAAATTTCTAATCATGATTAAATCATGGATTTATGGTCCTTAATAACCTAAGATCATGGATTAGTGACTAAACAACTAAATTTCAAACTCAAAACTTCCTAACTCTTCTATAACAAGATTCGGCCTCAACATGTTCATGGGGTTAGGGTTTTTAGTTTAATAAACCAACTTGGATTTATCAAGCATACATACTAATTTGCTTGATTACCAAGATCATTAATGAAAACTTTGAACAAAACTCATCAAATCTCATCCACCTAGGGTTCGGCCAACATAGAGATTTTTGAGTAAGGATTTTCATTTTAATAAACTAACATGGATTAGAGTGTGTAGACATACATGTCATATGAAATACATGATCATACATGACAACACATGAACAAAACCCTATCTAACCTATCTTCATAGGTTCGGCCAAGGCTAGATCATCAGGAAGGAAATTTTTGATTACATCATGCTCTTGGATTTAGATAATATGCATGATATCAAGAATATAAAAAGTGGTTTCAACATCATGAGATTTTTCTAGAATTTATTATGGATTTTCAAAGTTCTAGGCTTAGAAACTTAAAAGTGATGAACAAATGTAAAATAAACTTTGAATCAAGAAATTTATTGAAGAACATAGACATGATTAAGGAAGAAGATTAGGATTCACCTCTTGAAGATCAAGGACAAGTGAAATCCAAGAACTTGCTTCACAAAGTGATGCTAAAAGACTTATAAACTTAAGAGTTTTTTTTTTTTTTTTGAAGAAAAGGCAATAGGAACTAAATGAAATGTGAGGGAGGGTATTTATAGGGGTTGGTTGTGCCACTTTATAAGGATCTAGTAGGAATGAGTTGGCTTGTTCAAAGGATTAAAGTGCAAATAATTCCTAGGGACCATTTTGCAAAGATTCCAAAAGTATAAGGACTATTTTGCAAATTGCCAATAAATTGAAATGATGACCATGTGCCACTTTAAATGTGGTCTCATCTTGACTTATCTTGGCTGATTTTTCATAAGATATTTTGAGAAGAACTTAGAATGTTGGAGATCATTTGAGAAGATAGTAGAATTGTGTAGAATCTTGGAGAAAAATGTAGAACAATGTGGAAAGTTCTAGAATAATCTTGGCTCATCCAAAATGAGGTCAGACCCTACTCCATATTGGGCTTGAGCAAGACCTTGAAATTTTGGGCTTGGATTCATTTATGTGGGGCCCACTAAAAAGCTTAAGGCTTAAACATGACATAGGAAACTTATATGATTTCAAATGGGCTTCAGGAAATTAATCCATGGATAAGGAATTTGGGCTTCATGGCCACGATCCATTAATGGTCTTGGAACAAAGATTCTAGCCCAATTCACTTGGAAAAACATAGAAACTAACTTAGGGACCAAAGTGTAATTAATAGAAAGTTCAAGGACTAAAGTGCAAAAATCTATAAATTGCCACTTTAACCTTGTAGAACATTCTAGACTTAAAAGTATGATTCATCCCCATGAATCATCTCAAAATCCTAAGATAAACTCTTTATCTGCTCTTGGAAACTCCGAAATCCATTCTGTCGCTCACCCGATTACGTATTTCGTCCGTAAAACATAAATTATTTTATTTTTTTCTGAAATAATTCTAAAAATTCAGAATTGTAGGAAATAAAATAAAAACCTTAAGTCTTTCGTTCACGAATTAAAATTAGGTCTTTTGATCAGTATTATAATACTGTCAATGGAATTCGCGGGTCGTGTTTCCCCTGACTTTCCAACCTAAATTTTAATCGTAGCTTCTTACATTCAAGTAGGATTGAGTGGTAAACTCCGTTTATTCAAAATAATTTTCTAAAACTCCAATAAACTTATAAACATATTTATATGTATTACCGCTATTTAAAATAGTAAAATACAGGGTGTTACATAACCCACACATGGCGGGAAGAAAATCGAATAGCTGATTTCTTAGCTAACTTAGCTCAATCTATGGAGTTGGGCTTACATGTCCTTAGTACCCCACCGGATGGGTCTGTGCCCCTCTTGTTCCAGGATGTGATAGGGGTGTCTTTGCCCCGTTCTATTACTGTGTATTTTCTTTGTGGGCTCTAGCCCTCCTTCTTACCCAAAAAAAAAATACTCCAATTTTTTAGAGAGGATTGAAAGCCAAGGCCCTGACTCAGTATTAAAGGACAAACGTCTCAAATGGGAGAGAGAAAATTGTCCATATATCGTCTTTGCAACATCAACTAGCGTCACCATACCACTTGCATGGGTTTCACAAAAATGTTAGAACTTTTCTAATAATTCTTATGGGCTACAGTTAGTTGTGGTTTTTGGTTTGTGAAAAACAAGCTAATGTTATGATCTATTTGATGATGCTTAAGCCAACTAATATGGTGATCTATTCGTAATGAGCTATTGACACCTAATACTGATTTGTGTGGGTGATAGTGTAGGCCTTAACCTATAGGCCCGTAATGGGAGGTGCCTAGGGTTATTGTTATTATTATATATAGTTGGCTAGGCCCCATCGACTGTGAATTGAGAGTGCGTGAGAATTTTAATCGTTGGTTAGTGATTATGTCTTCAACTAGGTAAGTACCAAAATCAATGTTCTAATTTCATATAATATGATCCACGAGGCTTCAATTTTTATCTTACATTTGGTATCATATCCATCGTTATATGATTTAGAATCTAATTGTTTAACATGATCATGTTTTAAATTTTGTTGAATTTTCTGGTTCCATTTTTTTTTATAATTGATTTTCGGATTTTTTTTATTATGTGGGTTTTGCGGAAATTGTTTTCGACAAATTGGGACCCGAATCTATGGGGCTTTTGTAGAACATGATTTTATAAATCCATTCACACAAGAATCACGAATCTTCGTTCACTATGGAAGGAGAATTTCGAAAAATACAGTAGCGTTAGGATTCACATGACTTGCATTTTTGAAGCTTGAAATCACATGTTTTAATTGTTAAAAATTGGGGTTTTTACTTTAAAATGATCACAAATATGATTTTGTGTAGAACTCATGTGAAATCGCGACGAAAGGAGGCCAAAATAGGAGCAAGAGAATTTGGAACAGTAACTGCATTGTTTTTTAACGTTTCTATCAAATTTTTGGCTATAGGTTGAAGATGATACAAGCTTGGCAAAGCCCACTCGCGGGCTGCAGAGAGTGAGAGAGAGAGTGCGCTCTCTACGGTCATTGGTTTTTCATGCCATTTTTTGTGTTGTGCTCTATTTTCTGTGCTTGATTTTACTATATTTTTTTTCATAATTTTTTCACTGTAATAAATATTTTTTTATAAAAAATAATGCATTATATTGCTTATTTAATTATTTTTTGGGTGAAATTTAAATAAAAAAATATGTTGGAAAAATAATTGACCATATTTTGGATTTTATGGTGATGGTCACTCTCCCTGGATGACATTGTGAGACTACATGCTCTTTACTTTTGATATATGCTTTAATTTACTTATTTATTAAGATGTATCTTGTTATTAAAACTGTTTAAGTGCAAAACATGTAAGGAATGCTTTTAATATTGACGTGTGACCAGTATGGGTGCTATTTTGATAAACTACCTTCTTGTGCTTTGTGTCATGGTTTGGGCAAGAGAAAAGTGATTCTTGTGCAAGAGTTTTCATTAGTTGTTATGGGTCATCACCCCCAAAGTGAGACCACCTATTTCAATTTATGGAAAATTCTTTGTAATTAATTTGAGGAATGCTTTTAATCATTACATACAGTTACCTACCCAAATGGGGTTATTGCGTGTTATGATTGGAAGTTCACTTGGATGGAGTTAATGGGGAATGCATTGGGCTAAGGAATTTGTCTGCCTAAAGGGGACAACTTTATGAAGTCAGTGTGTGCTCATTGATTAACTCATCTGAGGTTTTGACCGTGGTTATAACCTTGGTTTGTGCATTATGCCTAAAGAGGAATGTACTATTTTATTGACCTCGTTGTGATAGCATCTTTTATTTGAGCTATATCTTGCCATATTATTTGTTCTAATGCATTCGTGTTTTGTCTTAGTAGTGACTTTTTCCTGTGAACAATTGTTTTACTTCAATTGAAAATTTTTTTATTGGCTCAAACTATAATAAGTGGAAGCAAGACTTGATGTTCTCTTAAGGAATTGTTGATATTTGATATGAGTTCTGTTATTGTTATCTAACGTTTGATTTTATGAGTCATTTGAAAAGTTATATAAAGTTCATGATGCCATTAAATTCACTTTAGCTTTTGTTGGCTCTACACACAAGGCTGGGCGACACGGCCTCGGAGGTTAGTTATAAAATATTTTTTTTCTTGCCATTGATGTATTGTATATGTATTTATATACAAGAGTGTAACATTCTTTTAGAATGTTGTGACATGGAAATTATTGGGCTCCTTTATTGACATGATTTTGGAAAATTATTTCTAGTACACAATTATATTATTTTTCATTAATGGTGATTATTTTCACTCAATTATTTGAAAGATTTGGAAAGATAATATTTGATATATATGGATTTGTGCTCTCTATGAGTGATATAAACTATATAAATTTGGAAATATATTTTGCATGATAAATACAACAAGTGTGTTTATGTGATATCACATTTGAGATAATGTCCATTTTGAGAAAAGCCTTGAATATTTATGCCTTGAATATCCATTCGATGGTTAAATTGGTACTTATGCACATATTTTGTTTCCTTTTTAGAATTTGATTATTTATATTATGTTATAATCTTTCATGGTTCTTACTATAATTAAATTGGAGATTGTGGGGAGCATGTGTGAGCTATTTTAAGTGCTTCCTCTTGAAATGAGATCTATTGTTTAAATGTGATTTTGGTATTTTGTTTGTATTTTCCGCTGCGTAAATATCTATATTGAAAAAAGGGATCTAGTTTATTTATTCTTCCAGCTGATATTAAGAAAATAATATATTGGAAAGAGAATATACCAAAATCTATATATGTGCATGATATTGTGTACTTGGCTGATGTTATGAAAGTTAATACTTTTAGCCTATATCATATGTTTTAAAGTGTCGATTTACTTCATTGTGAGCTCATATTTGGATTGTTGTACGTGCAAAATTTGTGGAATGCTGTTGGATTTAAATTCATGATCAGTAGAGGTGTTTATTGTTTATGCACCTTCTTATGGACTGTATCATGGTTGAAGGCAAGAGAAATTGATTCCTGGGTAAAAGTATTTCTTTGATTATGATGGGTAATTACTGCCAAAGTGAGATTACTCATTATTAATTGGTGGGGTTTCTTTTTATCATTAGAGGAATGCTTCTGGTTGTTACGTGCAATTACTTGCCCAAAGGGGGTTATTGTGTGTCATGATTAGAAGCTGATTTGCAATAAAGTTATTGGAGGTGCACTGGTCTAGGAGATCTATCTGTCCAAAGGGGATAGATTTCTAAACCCAATGTATGCTCATTGAGTAACTCATTATCGATGATTGTGGATAAAGTTATTGGAGGTGCACTGATATAGGAGGTTTGTCTACCCAAAGAGGATAGATTTCTAAACCCGGTGTATGCTCATTGAGTAACTCATTATCAAAGATTGTGGATGAAGTTAATGGAGGTGCATTGGTCTAGGGGATTTGTCAGGCCGAAGGAGACAATTTTCCGAACCTGCTAGTGTATGCTCATTGATTAACTCATATGAGGTTCTGACTGTGGTTGCGACCTTGGTTGCACATTTTGCCCAAAGGGGACATGTTGTTATGTTGGCCTCAAAATAGCTTGATTTAAGCTGAAGTTATGTCTTGCCTTGTTGCTTAGCTTAACACATTTCAAGTTTTGCTTAACAATCATTTTTTTTAAATAACAACTATGTTGCTTAGTTTGTTTTGGAGCATGATTATTTCTAATTTTAAAAAGACACGTGTAGAGAAAAATGTGTTTTGCTATAATAATTTTGAAAAGAAAGAAATAATGGTTTCAAGTGTTTACTGTTTTTGGTCATGAAAGAGACTTATGTTTTTTAAACCTTACTCTTTTGGTTAGGTTATTACCTAATGGAATTGATTAAATTATGATGCACATCATATGTATGAAGCTTGTCGTCACTATGTATCTATGATAATTTTGATCAAGGATATTTGGATGATACATGTAATTGTGATTTAATTATTAAGACACATATTGTGTAGCTGTCTTTTTTCTTTTCTTTTTTTTGATTAGTGACATATGTTTGCTATCTATATGTTGGGCTCTTTATGACTTGGGCATGATATATTCTAGAATGAGTTAATTTTGGAAGTCTATGTGAATGTTTGGTCATGAAAGTGATTTGTTTACATAGCTTGGAAGGACTTTTAGTCATTGTTTTACATGATATATTTTCTGAATTATTACATATGAACGCCACCCTAAAAGGGGACCACCATATGTTATAATTCTGGTGAATTTAACGAAGTACGCTTGCAAAAATACAATGATCTTAGACTTATTGTGTTCTATTTGTTAGTCACAACGACTTGGATATATGTTTGCCTAAAGGAAACATTAGTTGGGTTGGGTTGTAGTCTAATGTGTTAGCTTCATGGTTAAGAGACTTTTTGATATATATATATATATATATATATATATATATATATATATATGTGTGTGTGTGTGTGTGTGTGTGTGTGTGTGTGTGTGTGTGTGTGTGTGTGTGTGTGTGTTGCCCAAATGAGAGTATTTAATGGATGATAATATCCTCAAATGGCTTGTGTTGTTAATGACTAGATTTTATGTTACATCTGAGGATCTTATCAACTGGTATATTTGTTTGAAGATATATGAATTGGAAGATTTTATTATATATCCCATCTCAGTTGATTTCCTACTTGAAATCATAATTTTACTATAAAATTTATTTATTGAAGATTTATTGTGAGCTTTGTAAATCTAACATGGCTGGATCTTGACATCGGTGGGAGGATTTTGACTTTCGTCATTATTTGATGTCAAGAATGATAGTAAAAATAATTTGCTGAAATATATAATTTTGGGATATTTTTTGATATTTTGGATATAGAAATACCTTTGAATATCATAGATCCTTATGCAACCTATTGATCTAGAAATCATATGATATCATAATCATGATATGAATATTTGATGCTTTGACCAAATATCTTCAAGTTTCTTTAACAAAACTAATTTTGTGCATTTTGTTGCATGCTATGTTGTTACGTACCACATAAAGTGTTTGGTTGAGAAACTTGTGACATGACTTCACATTGAAAATTATTGTGATAATAATGATACCTTAAAATGGTGTTAAGCATTTGGAAGTGAAGCAATTGATGTCAAATATATTTTGAAAACTAAAAATATGATGGTTAAACATGTTTGTGTTGATTTTGTGTTAGTTGTTCCATTAGCCAATATGGACTCAGGCCTTAGAGTTTAAAAATCATGTTGAGAACATGAGCATTATGAGTTCGTATAATATGCTTGGTTAGTGGGAGCTTGAGTTTTATGTGACTCTTCTCTATGATGTCATATTTTTATTTTTGAACACTTTGGTGTTTCTTGTGACATTTTCCATTTGATTTGAGAAATTAATGATAAGTTGAATATTGTTTTATATACTTTTGTATATGTATATCAAATGTGAAAATTTAAAGCTCGTTGTCATTAGGACCACTATGCTCGTGGTTGCCACCATGTTGGAGCTCAGACATTCTTATTTTGAAAGCTCGGCATCTTTGGGACCATTATGCCCGTGGTCGATGCCATGTTGGAGCTGAGGCATTATGATTTTTATGCTCGGTGTCTTTGGGACCACTATGCCCGTGGTCGATGCCATGTTGGAGCTGAGGCATTATGAATTTTTGAGCTTGGTGTCGTTGGGACCACTGTGCCCGTGGTCGATGCCATGTTGGAGCTGAGGCATTATGAATTTGAAAGGCTCGGTATCGATTGGACCATTATGCCCGTGGTCGATGCCATGTTTGAGCTGAGACATTATGTATGTTGAAGCTAGGTAGTGTTGGGACCATTGTGCACATGGTCGACACCTTGTTGGAGTCGAGGCATGATCGTTATTTTATTAACCATGTAGTTTCTTTGGCATTTTGGCATTTGAGAGAAACTGAAGACTGACAAAGAAAATGACAGTATGGCTGTTGGATCACATTGACATGTCATTTTCTTGCTACACTCCACACTGCTGACTAGTCGACGGAGTTGGTAATATTTGTAACTATGGAAGGTCTCATATCAATAAAGGGTATGACTACCGCCATGATTCGATATTACTTGGCTTTTGTTGGATGGAGTCTTAATTAGGTGTTGCATCATGGGATCATTTGTTTTGTGGCCACATTAAATATGTTATTAGCCCGAAAGTCGTTTTCGAAAATGTTTTCTACAAATTAAAATTACACAATTGATTTTGCCCAAGTAGGAGAATGTTAGAATTTTTCTAATAATTCTTATGGGCTACAATCAATTGTGTTTTTTGGTTTGTGAAAAACGGGCTAAGTTATGATCCATTTGATGATGCTTAAGCCCGCTAATATGGTGATCTATTCGTAATGGGCTATTGACACCTAATATCGATCTGTGTGGGTGATAGTATGGGCCTTAACCTATAGGCCCGTAATGAAAGGTGCTTAGGGTTATTGTTATTATTATATATAGTTGGCTAGGTCTCCTTTGCCGTCACGGATAATATAATTAGTTGCTCCACGGCTTGCCCCATTGACGGCTATGAATTGGGAGTGCGTAAACAGGCAAGGGAAGACTTGGTCTTTCAATTTCAGGGACTAAGAGTTGACAAGGAATCTACCGTTGATGAGAATTTTAATCGTTGGTTAGTGATTATGTCTTCAACTAGGTAAGTATCAAAATCGGTGTTCTAATTTCATATAATGTGATCTACGAGGCTTCAATTTTTATCTTACAAAAAATTCCATCACACCATTGATGAAGGTCACGTCCCACATATATTATGTAATTCCTATTTGAATTTTCGTACTTTAAAAAAAATGAAAGACTAAGAAAATACATTATTCAAAATCATGTTTATACTACAAATCAAGCTACATCAGCAAAGAACGTAGAGTCAGCAATCAACTTTGCATACATGCAAAGAATATGTTATCAAATACTCGTTATCAACTTGTACTGCACACAAAAACTATGATATACATTCGTAGTTTAACCATTATAAATTTATTATAAGTTAACAAACTAGTAGTTCAGATCACTCAACGCATTAAGAATTGCATCTGTAAGCAATATATTGTATATATTTCAAGATTGAACTTCATTTAAAAGCCAAAATTTTGCTTGAAAATTTAAAACAGACAGTTACTTGGACTGCAAAAACTATACTGTTTTCTATAACTTCCCATTCTATGAAGATCTTGATTGCATTATTAATAAGATATAGCGTAGAATTTTAAACTGTTATTAATCTTGATATTTTCTATTGAGCTGTAAAAATGCAGCAGCATTAAATTTTTTGGAGAATACCTTTGTTGCTTTTGTGATTCTACCAACTCGAGATCATTTTAGTCTCCATATTTATACACCAGATATCCTCTGTTGCCAAACAAATCTTAATACGTTCCATTGATCAGTTTTTTTCGATCATTTTTTTCCATTGATCAGTTTAAACGCTAACAAAACAAATTTTTTTATGATATCCACCATTAATTTACTAAGAGGAATCTTCGCAAGAAAGGGGCATTGGCTTTTTGACCTGAGTGGTGTAATTTCATTTGCAAATTATCAAAATGGTGTAAGTTGAAAAGATTTTAGCTGATTGGGGTAAGTCGTACATGACATATACGACTTCAAAGTCGTATATATCATGTACGATTTCACTTTTTGACTTTTATTATAAAATAATAGAAGTCGTACTTGGTATGTACGATTTTTGTTTCTCTCCCTCAACGATTGTAAAAGAAGTCGTACATATCAAGTATGATTTTTATTATTTTATAATAAAAGCTAAAAAGTGAAGTCGTACATGATATATACGACTTCAAGTCGTACATGGCATATACGACCTCAAGTCGTATATGCCATATACGACTTACCCAATCAAGTGAAATCTTTTCAACTTACACCATTTTCATAATTTGCAAATGAAATTACACACCCATGTCAAAAAGCCCACTACTACAGAAAATGGTTTTAGTAGCACACTTTCAATAGCACTTCAATCAAAAACGCTACTTAAAAATAGGCGAAAGGTTTTTAATGGCGCTTCCTCAAGGGAGAGCTATCTATTCCTTATTCCAAGACAGTGCTCCTTCAAGGAAATGCTATTGAATGTTGATTGATAGGAATAGATAGCGTTTTCTTGAGAAAGCGCTATTATAAGTGAGAGAATAGATAGCGCTTTCTCAAGAAAACGCTATCATAGGAAAGTAAATAGATAGTGCTTTCCCAAGGGAGTGCTATCTATTCCCCTTTTACTAAATATTTCCCTTTGCTCACTGTGTGACGACTCATTCTCTCGCGCGACTCTCATTCGGATCTCACTCACTGTTCTTTTTCTCCTCCCTCGCCCTAAGTCCTCATTTGGTTCCCACTCACCAGTCACCACCCCCACCGTCCTGCACCGCCACTACTAGAAAACTTGAATTTTTAGACGGAATTTTCGGACGGAAATACATCCTTCCGAAAACTTCTGAAAATTTCGGACGGATTTCATACGGATGTAAGATAAATCAAGGAAAATATAAAAAATAACAAATCCGCCTGAAATCCGTCCGAAAATTTATCTTACATCCGTCCGAAATCCGTCTGAAACCCTTGATTTATCTTACATCCGTCTAAAATCCGTCCGAAAATTTCAGACGGATTTCACACGGATTTGTTATTTTTTATATTTTCCTTGATTTATCTTACATCCGTCTGAAATCCGTCCGAAAATTTCAGTCGAATTTCACACGGATTTGTTATTGTTTATATTTTCCTTGATTTATCTTACATCCGTCTGAAATCCGTCCGAAAATTTCAGACGATTGATTTCTCTTACATCCGTCTGAAATCCGTCCTAAAATTTCGAACGGATTTCACACGGATTTGTTATTTTTTATATTTTCCTTGATTTATCTTACATCCGTCTGAAATCCGTCCGAAAATTTCGGACGGATTTCACATGGATTTGTTATTGTTTATATTTTCCTTGATTTATCTTACATCCGTCTGAAATCCGTCCGAAAATTTCAGACGGATTTCACACGGATTTGTTATTTTTTATATTTTCCTTAAAAAAAGATTAAATAATTTATCTTATAAATATGATTAAAATATTTGATCTTAATAAATTTAAAAGTAAACAAGATTTATGAAAAAAAATTAAAAAACATATTTAGACTAATAAAATGAAATCAGCCCCTATTAAAACAATCCGTACCGGTTTAGTTTGAGTAATTAAATTACTCTCTTCAAATTATTTTATTGGGTGCGTTAGCACTGACTTATTTCAGTGAATGCACGCTTACTAGACAATAATTTACGTTATTGTCACTATTATTACCAGTACAGAAAAATGTTTTAAATAATATGATTAAGAGAAAAGCATTTAGCATATTTTCATTCTATTTAATTTTATATTTGAAAATAAACTGGTTTGACATTAATCGGACATTAAATTTTGGACCGAGTATTTTCTTAGTTGATCATTTCAACTATTAATCTTTACTCTAATTTGAATTTCGAAATCATATATTTATCAATCTTTATTTGTAGATTCCAAAAAGTAAAAACATGTTTATTTTTAGGCTTAACATCTATCACTCATTTTATACCCACTAATAAAAAAAAAACTAGAATTGTCTCTCCTCTCTCTCTTAAAAACCCGTAGAACCCCCCCTCCCCCAAACTTTCTCTTTTCTTTCTCTGCTTCTTCTTCTTTCTCTTCTTTATTTTTCTTCTTCTTCCCCTTCTCATATCACTTCATCTCCTCCCTACTTTCTCCCCTCTAGCGGTCGCGACTGCCGCCCCTGTCCAGCCGTGACCACGCCGCCTGAACCGTCGTCGGAGCCGCACGACCCACGCATCCGATCCGCCTCCTCCGATCGCCGCGTCCCTGCTGTGTTTGACCGAGCTCCGCCATGCGGGAAACGTGCTCCACCGCGGTAAGTGTTGGCCACGCCATCTCTTCATGGTGGTTATCCACCAAGTGAGTTCCTTTCAAGCTCCTTCTTCTTCCTTGAGTTGATGTATCTCTCTCTCTTTTGTTGTCACAGAGAACGAACCACCGCCACGAACCGCCGTCCTCCGCCATGGCTGCCGTCCCAGCCGCTGCTTTCTCTCTTCCTAGTCATCTTGGGTAAGTAAACCTATAATCTCTTCTAGTTGAAAATTCCCCAAACTAATTTTGAAACCCTAACCCTAACCCTTTGATTTCAGATTTTAATCTTGACATTAAACCTTGTTTTATGAAATTGGGACAATGAATCCGTATTTCCCTAAACCAATTTTGTCATTCTTTAGTTATATTGAGTTTTCCCCAAATTGATTTGTGACAAGTTTCCGGGACAAAATCGGAACAGGAATTACTGGGAACACTATTTAGGTGACACACTGTTTCATTACAATGGTATCAAAATTTGAAAAGATATTCCTGCTGCTTCTTGCATCAAAATTTCCCTTATTGTAGGTTGGTGGCATATCCGCAACTCATCATTCAGATTTCTTTTGTTGTATCAAACATAGTTTGTTTTGTTATGGATACTGTCATTTTTTTGTTGTTGCAAATTGTTCAAGTGACTGAGAGAGATAGAAACAAAGGTTATAAAGGAAATTTCACTTAAATAAACACAAAAAAGGTAATGCCACATGCTAATACTAGTAGAATTTTATTATAAACCATTATAGTTTGCAATTTATATCTTTACTAGCAGTTCATCATTCTTACTATTTTCTGTTTTCAGGTTGCCTTCAAATGTGAAGAAGGTCTTCCATCCAATAATTTGTTGTCCAGTATCAGCATATCTTACAGCTTATGCATTTTTGTTTCTTTCCAAGTCAGGATTTGAACCTGTTCTAGGTATGATTAAAATATAACTATTTAAGTGGTATATTATATAAGTTTTTCTTTCTTTGGCTGCTAACTTCAACCGTGAAAAGAAAAGTATGTTCAATTTTACTAGTTCGAAACTTCTATTGCAAGTGTAGATACCTTATGGTTAATGAGAAGCATTTAAAGTTTGAAAGAAAGTTGAGAAATGCGACTATTAGAATTTGGTTTGTAAAAACTTTTTACTAGGACAATGATTTAACCAAATAACTATGTAATCTTCAGCTAAGCTCAACTGATTTGGTTTGATGACTTTGTTGTAGAGGCTGTTAATACTAATAATAATATTAAGTTGTGTCACTAAAGGGCTTTCCATTTTTTGCAGCCATTAGCAGTTAATAAATACCCATGTTGCTTCTTAATGATCCACATGATTTTTTGAAAGCAATGTGTATAATCGAATGTTCAATTCATTAGCATGAAAATTGTCGACTATTGAGACTATTTGGTTTACAATCATTGGCATGTTCAGGTTTTTCATAGTTGTATGGGGTTGGTCTTTCATTCTAGACTTTAATTAGTAGGATATGCATCAAAGTGTGTCCAACATCAATTCAATTATGTGCTAATGTTGGATCTTTTTTAAGATTACACTTGTAGTGCTTTATTTATGTTTTCTTCTTAAATTATAGTTTTAAGAAATTTTATCTCGTTTGCCTCATTGTAGAACATTTTATTTATAAATGTTCGTTTGCTCAGATTGAAAAGCCCTTGCAAAGACATGGAGGCAGGCTTGAGCACAATGAGACTTATTGTGGTTCATGTTATGGTGCAGAAGCGGTATGTTAGAAGAGTTACTTTATAAGGACACTGTAATTTAATACCTTATTTATACATTGATTACTGGATAGCAGTGAGTGTAGATTGTTAATCACTACATTGCATACTAGGGAATCGGGTATTTTATCACTCCAATTTATATATTATTGTTTGTACTTGAATTTTCACATCTTCTCATTCCTACAGGAATCCATGTCTCAACGGAGGCATCTCTTGTTTTTGTAGCCTCAAGTCTTACCATCGGAGTGCTCTTAAGTCTGGCTAAGAAGTCTGACTAGCTTAGATAGTAAATTCAGACAAAGGGTAGGTTGAGCTCTATATGATTGCTTATATTTAGCAAGCAATCTGCATCATCCCCGTTCCCCTTCTTCCTTCTATTATCTTGTAACACTACTAGAAATCCATCTTTTTCGGACAGAATTTCAGACGGATTTCGGACGGAAATTGGACAAATTTCGGACGGATAATTCATTTCGGACGGATTTCGGACGGAATGGCACCCGTCCGAAAAAGCCTCGTGGGAAATTATAAAATCCTTCCCAAAATCCGTCCGAAAATATTTACAGACGGATTTCGGACGGAATATGGACAACGTGGAAATCCGTATTTTGGTTATTGTTCGGACGGATTTCGGACAGATTTATTGGACAAATTTCGGACGGAATGGCACCCGTCCGAAAAAGCCTCGTGGGAAATTATAAAATCCGTCCCAAAATCCGTCCGAAAATATTTACAGACGGATTTCAGACGAAATATGGACAACTTGGAAATCCGGATTTTGGTTATTGTTCGGACGGATTTCAGACGGATTTATTTTTGTTTTCCAATGGATTTGGGACGGATGTTGTGATTTTGTTGGTTATTGTTCGGACGGATTTCGGACAGATTTATTTTTGTTTTCCAACAGATTTGGGACGGATTTCCCACGAAAGAATGAAAAGTCGGAATCTGTCACAGCCAGGCCGTGATACCCATCACGGCCGTGACAGACCATTTAGTGAAGCAACATTCAAGGCAGAAGCTGTCACGGCCAGGCCGTGATGCCCGTGACAGATCACTTCACTTACATTACAGTTTCACTATCTATGCGAATTATATGGCACCGATCACTAACATTTGTAGTTTCACATTCAATCACAAAATCATGAATTTGACTATTGTTACAAAATACAGCCTTGGTACCATACAACTTCTAAAAATCAAATACCAATTACTGCATGCAATCCAAAAGTCATGACTTAAAAACTATCAGAAGATTAAGCCACTGTGAACTGTGACGGTCATGTAATGAACCAAACAAAAAAAAAATAAAGTTGTTGTGACCCACTTGAGTACTGCCTTGTCATGTTCTCTCGGTTTGAAAGTTCAGCAGCTGCTCTTGCAGTCATGCTTGCAACTTCTGCAGATTCTGCAGCAGCCTCTGCAGCAGAGGCAACATCTTTGAATTCCATGTTCATATTCTGCTTACCCATAGGAAAGGCACTCATATTTTCAGAACTCGAATCTCTAAAATCCATTTCTTGTCTTCCAGTTCTTGTAAGAAAGAATCTCAAATATTCAGGTAATAGAAAGAACAAAAGCCCCAAATTCATTTGCAATTACTGTCTTCAAAAATTTACCTGAAGGTCTAGTTTCTGGATTAGACACCCCTGATGCCGTTGACTGATTGCCACCGGCCTTTCTAGAGGCACCACTTGCATTCTACTCATCTGAACATCTTGGAGAAGCAAATACTACACTTGAAATTGCTTCCTTCAAATCGATGGGGCAGTTTCTAAAACAGGGGAGCAAGAAAGAAAAGATAACATGGTCAATTCAATGAGAATGCACAATCATAATGAACAAAGTTGTATACTGCAAATCAATAGTTCCAGAAAGAAAAACCCTCATGCAGAAATCGCTTGAGACACAGTGACACACAAGTAAAGTCAAAGCATGTGATAAAATATAGAGACAAGCATGTGCATCCAACATATTTACATAAATGGCATACATAGAATACCAATTTAGACATGATGTCAACAATAAAACAGATACAATTCTGCAAGTCAGTACCTAAAATCATTAGGAATGCAAGGTGCCACTAGCAAGCTACATGATCAGTTGAGGTTCTTAATGAGGTTCTTATTGCAGGATTACAAGAGGTACTAACATGCCATGTCATAGAACTTCCATTTCAATAAAATTCTGCATCTTTAATACGTCACGACTCCAAACCTAAGCCTTGATCGGCACGCAGGCTTACAATCATAGCCTGGAAAGCCTATTTAATTTTAAGATGTACTAGAATAAAAGTTAGTATTTTTTACAAAAATTTCGACAGAGTCTCCTCTGTATTTCGGACATCCCAGGTAAAAGAACACCTGCTAAAATAATTACATTTTCATTCCAGAATTCCAGTTACACCAAATACCACCAGGCAGTAATAAGTTATACATGACCAAAAGGAAAAGCTTAGATTTTCATTCAAAAGATATGCTCTCCGAGCCATAAACATTCCATTTTAAAATAAAGACTCTCCGAGTCATAAACATTCCATTTTAAAATAAAGACTCTCTTTCAAAGTTCTATTCAAGGCTTATTAAGGCTTTTAATCATTATAGTCATTGAGCACAGACTGAAGTCCGTCTTCTCAAACCTCAATCAACAGTAATATATTCACAACAACAATAATATCACACTTAATGACAGTTAATCACAAATATATAATTCATAACACTTTAAAGCAAGAAATGTTCAACTTCAAAGCCTGAAAAATAGAACCATTAACAAGACACATCAGAAGGAAAAAAGAGAGAGAACCTCAGTTTGTAAAATAATAACAACAACCATAATAAGAAATAAGCAATTTGGCTTACAACAATAGCTGGTTCAATTCATCTTATAGTTTCATGGAAACTAAGTTATGTATATAAAATAACATATTTACCTTTTTGGTGGGCGAGAAGCAAGGGACCAAAAATACAATTAAACCTATAAATTAATGTATTTATACCTTCTTGGTGGCCAGAAGTTCTTGCTCCAAGACGTCGGCTCGACTCATAGCATTATTCAGCATTTGCTCCTTCTCAGGTGGCATGGTAGGAGGCTGATTATTCATGTAGGTCACTTTCTCTTCCAACTCAGTCATGCGTTTCATCACAGTCTTAAACTCTGCATGAGAGAGAGGCGGTGGCGGTGAAATTGGTCGGGTTGGGACCTGCCCATTATAGTCATCATGACCATATGGGAATTAATATTTTCGTGAATATCATCCATGTCATGACTTATTAAGATTTAAGCATGCTTACTGCATCATGGTGCGTCTTTATTTTTTAACTAAATCATTTTGCATTTTTCACAGGTTTATATGAATAAGAATATGTAACATAATAAAGCTAAAACTTAAAAGAAATACATGCGGTTCTTTCCATCAATTACCTTTTGATGATTCAAGTGTGTTACTCTCATTAACTTTTTTCACAGCAGTTTTATCAGCCACCGGAATAAAGTCGTCAGACTTGGAAGGTTTGGTAGCAGGGACCTGGAGTTTGTTTTTTAAGTAAGTTAGAACTAAGGAAACAAGGGGCACTCAAAACATTAAATCAGGAGGATAATTGATGATGCGGGAACTGAATAAACCTACAAACTACATATACTCAGCAATCATCAGAAGTGCCAGCGTGCTCTAATATTTCCACACAATGCTGTCAGTATAAACCTATGGCCAAATGAAACTACCAAAAAAATACTACAAAACACCTGCATACATTGTGCACAGAATTCCAAAATAAGGCTGTAACAGCCCGTTTTTAGTTACGTTGTTTAACCGATTAAAATATAATTACACATATGATTAATTATTTTTTTTATTTGGATGTTTATATTAATTTTGTTATCTGGTTTAGTTTGAGTAATTAAATTACTCTTCAAATTATTTTATTGGGTGCGTTAGCACTGACTTATTTCAGTGAATGCACGCTTACTAGACAATAAGTTACATTATTGTCACTATTAATACCAGTACAGAAAAAAATATTTAAAATAATATGTTTAAGAGAAAAGCATTTTCATATTTTCATTCAATTTAATTTTAGAGTTGAAGATAAACTGGTTTGACCTTAATCAGATATTAAATTTTGGACCGAGTATTTTCTTAGTTGATCAGTCCAACTATTAATCTTCACTCTAATTTAAATTTTGAAAACATATATCTATCAATCTTTATTTTTAGATTCCAAAAAGTAAAAACATGTTTATTTTAGGCTTAATATTTCATCACTCATTTTGTACCTCTAACTAATTAGTTTAAAAGCTTAACTATCTTTTTTTTTATCTCTCCTCTTGACCCGTAACCCTCTCTTTCTTTCTTCTTTCTTTATTTCTCCTTCTTTCTCTGCTGCTGCTTCTTTCTCTCCCTTAGCCTCAAAGTTCTCCACCTTCCTTCCTTGAAGCAGTCGCGCAACCGCCGCCCCTGCATCGCCATCGACCGCGCCGCATGAGGAGGAGGAGACAGCCGCGACCCAGCTCATCATCCCGCGCGTCTGACCTCATCTCCACCATTCGACGCCGCGAGTTACGCCTACACCTGGTCACCGGTCGTCGTCCGGCCACGTTGGGAGGAAGAGATGAACGCATGACCTTCAAATCGCCGCCGTAAGTGCTAGTCCGTTTTGGGTCGTGTTTGGTCGCTGCCATTGCTGTGAAACGGAGCTCCGCCACTGTTTTCGGACTTCCGGTCACCGTCCCACCACCATCTGGAGAGGAAGACCCAACCACACATCTCTGCTCGTTGTCCCGCACATGTTGGTCCCTCTGGTTTCTCTGTTTAACGTAGTCACCGCCACTGACCGTCGCGTCGCTGCCGTCCGCCGCCGCGTCTTCACATCACAGCACCACCACTTCTCTTCCTTCCTCCTTGGTATGAATTCCTTTTTGGGAACTCATTGGAGCTGATTGCATGGCTGTGAAGTTCCAGAAAAACCTCCGAACGCATTAAAAGGTGGGGGAAAGAATCAACTTATCGTCGGAATCGATAAGTAGTAGATTATGTAGTAATTATGTAGGGCGACCTAAACCCTACTAGAAGTCGAATAATTGACAAGACCAGAATCGCTTTAAATTGGTTTTATAAAACATACATGGTGATTCGGGGATTGTAGGTTGATCGATATTAGGTTGATATTTATACTGTTGATGGCTGATTTGAGTTTTATTACCTTTATTGAACTGATTTAGTGCTATGTTGATGTTTTGAAATATCTTTGATTGACTTGATGTTATGCATGATCTGGGTGGTATTTACTTTATGCTTAGTGGATTAAGCGAAGATATATATATGTGGTCTAAGAGATGATTGTTTTGGGCGTGAGGATCATAATGATTTTTAGAGGTGCCTAACCTACATGAAATATGTTAAAGAGGTGTTGTGACATAGAGCATGTGTTGTGGTCTTGATGAGAGGTTAAGGCACTGGGTTATGACCATAGGAGCCTGCGAGGTTCACAAATTGTGTTGTTTCTATAACCGTATGTGAGACGCATACAAGACCCGAAGTCCTTGTGGGACCGTCCAATGTGTAAACTAAACTTGTGCA
Organism: Sophora flavescens; assembly: GCA_030762895.1. Lineage (NCBI taxonomy): Eukaryota > Viridiplantae > Streptophyta > Magnoliopsida > Fabales > Fabaceae > Sophora > Sophora flavescens. Next base: position 259,028,305 of record CM061063.1, read on the forward strand.
GCTACGAGTTTCATGCTTTGCATGAGCACCTCTGTGAGTGGATGAGGTGTGCACCGGGATCATCGTGCAGCTGTAGTGTCATGCTTTGCGTGAGCGTTCTTACCATGGTGAAGGTGTGCACCGGGATAATCGTGCAGCTATAGTGTCATTGCTTTGCATGAGCACCCACGGTCCGGGGTATGCATCGGGTTTATTGTGCAGCTATAGTGTTATTGCTTTACATGAGCATTCTCACCATGACTAAGGATGTGCACCGGGAATGGGACGTGTCACTTGGACGATTGACAAACTTTAGTATGCAGCTACGAGTGTCATGCTTTGCATGAGCACCTCTGAGTGGATGAGGTGTGCACCGGGATCATCGTGCAGCTGTAGTGTCACGCTTTGCGTGAGCGTTCTTACCATGGTGAAGGTGTGCACCGGGATAATCGTTCAGCTATAGTGTCATTGCTTTGCATGAGCACCCATGGTCTGGGGTGTGCACCAGGTTTATTGTGCAGCTATAGTGTCATTGCTTTGCATGAGCATTCTCACCATGTCTAAAGATGTGCACCGGGAATGGGACGTGTCGCTTGGACTATTGACCGATAACCATTACTATGATAGGAAAACCATAGCCATGTTCAGTATCAAGTTTTAGTTGTAGAAGTGAGGGTAGGATGGAGATAAGAATTTTATGAAAGATAGATGACTTGACTGATGTTGTGTCTGTGATAATTACTGTATGGTTTACTATGACTCTTTTCCGTTTTTGATGATAGAACTGTTTCTTATCCCCTATATCTTTCTGCATGTTGTATTTTGTTTTATTATGAAATCGTACTAGAAGACCTGGTGGACAAACTTAATGATGAGGGATTGGACGGGATTCCCTATGAGCCGGATGTCGGATTTCGAGTCTTGACCCATGGTGATTAGGGTCCAGGTAGTATATGGCCAGTGCGTCTTGTGAGACATTTTAGATGTATTTCAGTTTGTTAGTATTTTTGTCTAAGTTTATGCCTGTGAGGGCTCCTACCGAGAGGATACCCTCAACAGTGTTTTGGTAATGTAATAGATAAATTTGGAGTATTTATATATTATAATCTTGCGAATATTTTATGTTATTAATGAAAACTGTGTATGTGCATGAAAAACCAATTTGGGATTACTGTATCTATTTATCTCCTAAGTCTTTATCACGACTGGAGTTTGTGTGTATTTATTTTTCCGCTCCTGGCAGTTGATGTAAGACCAGAGACCAATTATGGTTGGATAAAGTTTTGAAGTTATAAACCGTCTATCAGGTATTTTTCCGACGTCATACAAATCTTCGATTTATAAAGAGGACATTTCGAAAATGATTTGTGAAAATCTCTAACGCTAAACGCGCACTTAAGGAACTAATAATTGAGGTTTTAAACTAAATGTCACAAAGGGGCACAGCGGGGTGTCTCTTTTGGTATCAGAGTAGTTTGATTCTGATCGGACTGCTAAAAGTTAGGGTGTTGTTACTGGCCGTGTCTAGTTAAATCCACATCGGATATTGACTATGCTTAGAAATTGGGTAGAAAGTTGGTAGCTTCGTCGTTTTAAGTTCCTAAGTAGAGTAGGGGACTGAAATGATTAATATTCTTACTCATGATAAACACGATATTTTTGGGATAAGTTACTTGGGTAAGTTGTTGTATAAAAGAGAGTATCATGGTTGATTGTGCCTTGAAAGTTAGAAAGTAAGATTTGAAATAAATGTTAGACTATGAGTTTATTGGAAGAATTAATTCTTGTTCATAAGGTATAGTGAGCAATTAGTGGTAGAAAGAAATTGTTATTACGGGAATTTATTTTAAGTACTAGATATATTTGGATAATGTGGGTAGTTGTTGAAGATGATAAATAGACAACAAAATTAGTTTGGGTCTTAATTAGTATAGGATTGAATTAGTTGAAGCCTTGTAGCCTTTTATGGTTGAGATGATGGTTATAGTTGTGGATTTGATCGGAAATCTAGGCTTAAAAGTTGGATACTTGGTCCCGAATCTAGTGTTTAACGATGAGAAAGGAATTAGACTCAAGTTTATGAAATTAATATTTGGATGTAAAGATGAACTTATTTTCTAATGATGTTTTCTAATGATGATAGATTTGTTTAAAGAAAAGGAGGTTTAAGCATATGGTGTTTATAAGAGGTGTTGATTTGAGTGTGGCTTGTACATGATTAGTATTTAAGTCCTTTTGTTGAGAATAGAATTAGTTTCTAATCACTTTGATGTTATTGGAGTTTATTAAGGTAAAGTGTAAATCTTAGTTTGTGATGGGATCATTCTTTAAAGTGATATTTGATTTATGAAAATAGTATTAACTCGACCTTGGTTTGAGACACAAGGTTATAAGGTAAATCTAGGGGGATTTGAAATGATTTGGAAACATAATGAAGAAGTTTGAGTATATAGAAATGATATATATGGTTAAATCGAAGTTATTTGGAAATGTTGTGTGGACACATGACAATTAGTAGTAGTTCAAACTAAGAGAGGATGTTAAGTTAAGATTTTGATATAAAGAAGCACGGTAGATATGGAAATAGTGTGCTAGTATTTAGGTACATTACTAGGATATGATATTTGAAGAAGATTGTTAATAATGATGAAGGTGATTCTAAGGGAAGGATATGTAGGTAAGTGCTAGTACGTATCAAGTTCATATCTAAGGATTTAATTTGTGAGTGGGGACTTGTTATTATTAAAGTAGGACTAAGAGCGGAATGACGATACTTTAGATGAGTAATATTATGATGATTTCGGATTTGAGAAGGGATGTTTTACCTAGGCATGGTATTCTTGTAAAATGATGATTTTGAGCTTCTAATGAAATCTTAATTGTTATAGAAAATATTTTGTTTGGTCTAATATGTCAGTTAATGTAGTTAATGGCTTAGAGTCATGTTTTATATTTCAATTAGGATGTAAGCCTTCATATTTCTTTTTGTAAAGTTTTGGTGTGCGACAATTGAATACAGAATTGTAGTTATAAGGTTTGATGATCAATAGTTGAATTATAATGATAGTTTTGTTGCATATATTTTGAGATATTGAAGTTAAGATGTGGATTAAGGAGATATTTTCTTTTATGTTGAATTTTGGTCACTAAGTTAGTGTTTGGACGGAAAGGTAGATTCTTAAACTAAGGGACTTACTTATGTTGACTTTGTCATTGTTGATCATGTCTTGAGGATTGGAATAAAGACTTGATCAGGAAATTGATAGTGTGATTTTACAACATGTTTTCTGTACACTTTTGCATGCATTTTTCATATAGATTAGGCATTCTTTATTTGATTTTAGTTAGATTTTCCCTTGGAACGGGTGAAGCGGTTTCTTGGTGTTGTTTTGCAGGAATTAATGTAAAAATGCTCAGAATTGGCCTTGATGGAGCTTGGATGAAAAAGAGCCTGAAAAGAGAAGAAATTGAGCCAAGCAGAATTCTGGAGATTCGCCCCGCGAGACTGGATTCGCCTCGCGACCCTGAAAGCTGACTGTTCCAGAAAATGCAAGCTTTTCTGGTTCGCCTCGCGAACCATATCTCGCCTCGCGAGTCTGGAAACCAGAAGCCATCACGCCCAAGCCCTGATGCTCTTCACGGGCGTAATTGAGAAGAACCTTTCGTTTTCGCGTCGCGAGAAACTCTCACCTCGCGAGAGTTCAATTCTCTGAAACAGCAGATTTTTAACATTATCCTCGCGAGACATGTCTCGCCTCGCGAACGCGCGCAGAACTGATTGGTATAAGTTGTTGTTTTAGGGCAGAAAGGGGGAGTTTTTTGAAGAGCTCTTGGAAGAGGCACTTGGAGCTGCGGCTGGACTAGGGTTTCAACCCTAGTAGGGGATGTTTTCCTTGCTCTGGGAATGGAAGAAGATTGGAGGATCCTTCTATGAGTGTTCTTCATCCCTTCTCTCATTCTCTTTTGTATTCTCATTTTTCATGAGTAGTTAAATCCCTTGTTGTTGGGGTTAGATGTAGCTTTTCTAAACTTGTTTGTATTTGATTTGGTTGTTTTAATGCAAGTCTCTATTTCTTTATGAGTTTGTGATTCTGTGCTTAATGCTTTCATTGGCTTAGCTACCCATAGGAATGATATGTTGCTTTGATAGACAATTGACAGATTGATGTTAAGGCATGCTCATGAATCATATGCCAAGTAGTTCAAGAATCTAGACATAGGTGTTGGATGCTTGCAATCTTATAAGTCTTGACTTAATGCAAAATCTCAGGTTAATCCACCTAAGACATTAGGGTTTAATTTGGGGTTTTAGGCTCATTGCACCTAAGACATTAGGCTTGAGTATTTTAGAAAAGACTTGATTGTCATTATTGAATTAGGACTTGTGTTAGAAGCCATTTCATTGCAATTAAGGGAGGATTAGTGTAGTCTAACCCTGACAATCTTAACCGCATTTCTGTTGCCTTCCAAGTGTTCGATAAAATTCCCAAAAAGACCAAAAATATTTTGTTTCTTTATTTTATTATCTACCTTCATACCATAGTTTAGTCTAGATAGTTGTTGAGTTTGTGAATTGGTAATTGGCAACCGATCCCTGTGGATACGATAACCGGTCTTACCACCGTATTACTTGTTTGCGACGAGGTGCACTTGCCTTTATTCTTAAAAATACGCATCAGCAATACGTAGGATAAATTCAGATTTCCCTTGAGGGCGATAATTCTAAACTGGTTTTGTTAAGATTTACGGTGAATTAGAGATATTGAAAACTATGGGACATGCAGTGGTAGGAATTTTGTTGAGGTTTAGTTATGAATGGTAAGATTAAGAGTAATATCAGGAAGTATGACAAATTACTATAGATCGAAGGATCAAATTTTGACTGAGGCAGAGTATAGTTAAGAAGATTTAGGGTAATGATCAAAGCTTATGGTTATGATTGAATGTAGGAATTTGGAAGATCAAGAGGAAAGTTCCTACTATAGTTTCACCTAGGTTGGATGTGAATACAAAGGATGATTTCTTGAGTAAAGCTAAGTTTTCTAGAGTAGTTCAAGGTTGTGGAGTTAGATAATCTTAACTGACATGGTTTCTGTTGATTTTAGTGTGGAGATGTTTTACTTGGATACTGGAAATGTGTAATCTTGTTGTAATTTGGAGTGGTGGAATAAGTCCAAAGGAAACTAAGACTACAATTGTGTGCTTTGGGTTGAAGGTTGATGTATGATGCGGTAAAGTTAGTGTTGGTTTTGATGTTAGCTGTGAAAGTTAGCTATTGGAGAAAGTTTTCTAATGGATCTATATTGAGAAGTGAAGAGATTAAGTGTTGATTTTGTTCTTTAAAGTGTAATAGACTAAGGTGAAATATCGAAGGTAGTGGAGATAACGCGGTAGTGAAAAGTTGCGAGGATAAATAGAATGACATAAGAATCAATCCTGTTATAGAGTTATAGATGAAGGGAATGAAGCGACGAGAATATAAAGCAAGATTTTAGGGTTAAGGTGTGATTACAAAATCCTGTTTAGTTTTGAGTCATGAAATTCCGAGGACGGAATTTTTTTCTAAGAGGGGTAGTAATGTAACAACCCGTTTTTAGTTACGTTGTTTAACCGGTTAAAATATAATTACACATATGATTATGTTTTTTTTATTTGGATGTTTATATTAATTTTGTTATGTGGTTTAGTTTGAGTAATTAAATTACTCTTCAAATTATTTTATTGGGTGTGTTAGCACTGACTTATTTCAGTGAATGCACGCTTACTAGACAATAAGTTACATTATTGTCACTATTAATACCAGTACAGAAAAAAATATTTTAAATAATATGTTTAAGAGAAAAGCATTTTCATATTTTCATTCAATTTAATTTTAAAGTTGAAGATAAACTGGTTTGACCTTAATCGGAGATTAAATTTTGGATCGAGTATTTTCTTAGTTGATCAGTCCAACTATTAATCTTCACTCTAATTTGAATTTCGAAAACATATATCTATCAATCTTTATTTTTAGATTCCAAAAAGTAAAAACATGTTTATTTTAGGCTTAATATTTCATCACTCATTTTGTACCTCTAACTAATTAGTTTAAAAACTTAACTATCTTTTTTTTCTCTCCTCTTGACCCGTAACCCTCTCTTTCTTTCTTCTTTCTTTCTTTCTCCTTCTTTCTCTGCTGCTGCTGCTTTCTCTCCCTTAGCCTCAAAGTTCTCCACCTTCCTTCCTTGAAGTAGCCACGCGACCGCCGCCCCTGCATCGCCATCGACCGTGCCGCAGGAGGAGGAGGAGACAGCTGCGACCCAGCTCATCATCCCGCGCACGTCTGACCTCATCTCCACCATTCGACGCCGCGAGTTCCGCCTACACCTGGTCACCGGGCGTCGTCCGGCCACGTTGGGAGGAAGAGATGAACGCATGACCTTCAGATCGCCGCCGTAAGTGCTAGTCCGTTTTGGGTCGTGTTTGGTCGCTGCCGTTGCTGTGAAACGGAGCTCCGCCGCTGTTTTCGGACTTCCGGTCACCGTCCCACCACCATCTGGAGAGGAAGACCCAACCACACATCTCTGCTCGTTGTCCCGCACGTGTTGGTCCCTCTGGTTTCTCTGTTTAACGTAGTCACCGCCACTGACCGCCGCGTCGCTGCCGTCCGCCACCGCGTCGCTGTCGTCCGCCGCCGCGTCTTCACATCACAGTACCACCACTTCTCTTCCTTCCTCATTGGTATGAATTCCTTTTTGGGAACTCATTGGAGCTGATTGCATGGCTGTGAAGTTCCAGAAAAACCTCTGAACGCATTAAAAGGTGGGGGAAAGAATCAACTTATCGTCGGAATCGATAAGTAGTAGATTATGTAGTAATTATGTAGGGCGACCTAAACCCTACTAGAAGTTGAATAATTTACAAGACTAGAATCGCTTTAAATTGCTTTTATAAAACATCCATGGTGATTCGGGGATTGTAGGTTGATCGATATTAGGTTGATATTTATACTGTTGATGGCTGATTTGAGTTTTATTACCTTTATTGAACTGAGTTAGTGCTATGTTGATGTTTTGAAATATCTTTGATTGACTTGATGTTATGCATGATCTGTGTGGTATTTACTTTATGGTTAGTGGATAAATTTTTTATATATATATATATATATATATATGTGTGTGTGTGTGTGTGTGTGTGTGTTCTAAGAGATGATTGTTTTGGGCGTGAGGATCATAATGATTTTTAGAGGTGCCTAACCTACATGAAATATGTTAAAGAGGTGTTGTGACATAGAGCATGTGTTGTGGTCTTGATGAGAGGTTAAGGCACTGGGTTATGACCATAGGAGCCTGGGAGGTTCACAAATTGTGTTGTTTCTATAACCGTATGTGAGACACATACAAGACCCGAAGTCCTTGTGGGACCGTCCAATGTGTAAACTAAACTTGTGCAGCTACGAGTGTCGTGCTTTGCATGAGCACCTCTGTGAGTGGATGAGGTGTGCACTGGGATCATCGTGCAGCTGTAGTGTCACGCTCTGCGTGAGCGTTCTTACCATGGTGAAGGTGTGCACCGGGATAATCGTGCAGCTATAGTGTCATTGCTTTGCATGAGCACCCACGGTCCGGGGTGTGCACCGGGTTTATTGTGAAGCTATAGTGTCATTGCTTTGCATGAGCATTCTCACCATGACTAAGGATGTGCACCGGGAATGGGACGTGTCGCTTGGACGATTGACAAACTTTATTATGCAGCTACGAGTGTCATGCTTTGCATGAGCACCTCTGAGTGGATGAGGTGTGCACCGGGATCATCGTGCAGCTGTAGTGTCACGCTTTGCGTGAGCGTTCTTACCATGGTGAAGGTGTGCACCGGGATAATCGTGCAGCTATAGTGTCATTGCTTTGCATGAGCACCCACGGTCCGGGGTGTGCACCGGGTTTATTGTGCAGCTATAGTGTCATTGCTTTGCATGAGTATTCTCACCATGACTAAGGATGTGCACCGGGAATGGGACGTGTCGCTTGGACTATTGACCGATAACCATTACTATGATAGGGAAACCATAGCCATGTTCAGTATCAAGTTTTAGTTGTAGGAGTGAGGGTAGGATGGAGATAAGAATTTTATGAAAGATAGATGACTTGACTGATGTTGTGTCTGTGATAATTACTGTATGGTTTACTATGACTCTTTTCCGTTTTTGATGATAGAACTGTTTCTTATCCCTTGTATCTTTCTGCATGTTGTATTTTGTTTTATTATGAAATCGTACTAGAAGACCTGGTGGACAAACTTAATGATGAGGGATTGGACGGGATTCCCTATGAGTCGGATGTCGGAGCTCGAGTCTTGACCCATGGTGATTAGGGTCCAGGTAGTATATGGCCAGTGCGTCTTGTGAGACGTTTTAGATGTATTTCAGTTTGTTAGTATTTTTGTCTAAGTCTATGCATGTGAGGGCTCCTACCGAGAGGATACCCTCAACAGTGTTTTGGTAATGTAATAGATAAATTTGGAGTATTTATATATTATAATCTTGCGAATATTTTATGTTATTAATGAAAACTGTGTATGTGCATGAAAAACCAATTTGGGATTACTGTATCTATTTATCTCCTAAGTCTTTATCACGACTGGAGTTTGTGTGTATTTATTTTTCCGCTCCTGGCAGTTGATGTAAGACCAGAGACCAATTATGGTTGGATAAAGTTTTGAAGTTATAAACCGTCTATCAGGTGTTTTTCCGACGTCATACAAATCTTCAATTTATAAAGGGGACATTTCGAAAATGATTTGTGAAAATCTCTAACGCTAAACGCGCACTTAAGGAACTAATAATTGAGGTTTTAAACTAAATGTCACAAAGGGGCACAGCGGGGTGTCTCAAATGCCATATCTAAAATCCAGTCACATGTATAATGTTTATGCAAAAAAGAAAAAGAGGATACATATAAATGCATGATCAGTTGACCTATGTTTTCTTTTAATTTAGTATTTATCATTTGAGTAATTGAGTTTACTGAGCATTAGCATTCAAAATCAAAATACTTATAGATAAAATTAACTACTAAAAAATAATGAAATTGGTCTAGGGAAATACTAATTCACAGTCCCAGTTTCATAAAACAAGATTTAATTTTAAGATTAAAATCTGAAATCAAAGGGTTAGGGTTAGGGTTTCAAAATCAGATTTGAGGTTTTGAACTAGAAGAGATTAAGGGTAGAATACTTACCCAAGATGACAAGGATGAGACGGTGGTGGCTATGATGGCAGCCATGGCGGAGGACGGTGGTTCGTGGCGGTGGCTGTGATGTTGACGGCCCAGAACGAGCTCACCGGATCCACGCTCGGGTTCGTCTTCTTGCTCCATGGCATGGTGACACGGTGGCTGGACTGAGCCGAACGGCAGTCATGGCGGCGCACCGCGGCAGCGACGCGACAGAGTTGAGACACGATGGCGAACGGAAATGGAGCAGAACGCGCTTCCTCTCCTCCGCTACCAGGCGTGACCGGACGGTGAGCGTCGTCCCTACGGTGGCTGTTGGGAGGTGGCTAAGTTGTGGGGGAAAAGGAGGAAGAAGATTAGGTTGAAGGGAGGAAGAGAAAGTAGCAGTAGAGAAAGAAAGAAAGAAAGAAAGAAAGAAAGAAAGAAAGAAAGAAAGAGGGGGGGAAAAAGGGGTTACGGGTTTGATATAAGAAGTAGGAGAGAGAAATTCATGTTTTAACTTAATATTTAGTAATAGGTATAAAAATGAGTGATAAAATATTAGTCCTAAAATAAACATATTTTTAATTTTTAGAATCTAAAAATAAAGATTGATAAATATATGATTTCGAAATTCAAATTAGAGCAAAGATTAATAATTGAACCGAGCAACTAAAAAAATAGTCTTTCCAAAATTAATCTCTGATTAATGTCAAACCGAAATATTTTTAACTCTAAAATCAAATAGGATAAAAATATGAAAATGCTTTTCTCTTAATCATATTATTTAAAACATTTTTCTGTACTGGTAATAATCGTGACAATAACGTAAATTATTGTCTAGCAAGCATGCGTTCACTGAAATAAGTCAGTGCTAACGCACCCAATAAAATAATTTGAAGAGAGTAATTTAATTACTCAAACTAAATCGGTACGGATTGCTTTAAACAGGACATATGTTTTCCTAGATCTTGCATCAATCCATGAGTAATTGCAACACTCATTACATATAATTGAAAATAAACAAACAAGTAAAGGATCCTCGTCTTAATGCCCATGTTAGCTCCAAGAGTGTAATTATCTACTCCATCAAGCAACCATAGCCGTGTCAAACGTCTCAAAGAGGGAATCAAACAACACGCAACAATCAAAAATCAAGAAATCAATTACGCATGACCAAACACACATTCTAATTTGATATAAACACTTAATCTTATTACCAAACAAGGTTATTTTCAAAGAAAATCATGTTTGGAGCTTACGCTTAGGTCCCAACAAGTCGATTTGGGCTCTATTAGGATTAAACAAGTCCATTTAGGCTTCATTAGGACCATAGAAGTTCAATTGGGCCGATCGGGGCAATTGGCCAAATTAGGTCCTAACAAGTCAATTTGGGCTCTATTAGGATCAAACCAGTCCATTTGGGCTCCATTAGGATCAAAGAAGTACAAATTGGCCTAGTTAGGTACTAAATGATCTAAAAGGTCCATATGGGCTCTATTAGGATCAGACAAGTCCATTAGGACCAAAGAAGTACAATTGGGCCGATCGGGGCAATTGTCCCAATTAGGTCATAACAAGTCGATTTAGGCTCTATTAGGATCAAACAAGTCTGTTTGGGATCCATTATGCCCGAAAAAGTAAAAATTGGCCTAGTTAGGTCCTATATGACCTAAACAGTCCATTTGGGCTCTATTAGGATCAAACAAATCCATTTGGGCTCCATTAGGACGAAAGAAGTACAAATTGGCCCAGTTAGGTCGTATATGACATAAAAAGTCCATTTGGGCACTATTAGGATCAAACAAGTCCATTTGGGATCCATTAGGACCAAAGAAGTACAATTGGGCCGTACGGGGCAATTGGCCCAATTAGGTCCTACCAAGTCGATTTGGGCTCTATTAGGATCGAACAAGTCCATTGGGGCTCCTTTATGCCTGAAAAAGTACAAATTGGCCTAGTTAGGTCGTATATGACCTAAACAGTCCATTTGGGTTCTATTAGGATCAAACAAGTCCATTTGGGCTGCTTTAGGACCAAAGAAGTACAAATTGGCCCAGTTAGGTCCTATATGACCTAAACAGTCCATTTGGGTTCTATTAGGATCAAACAATCGTACTTGTTGTTTAATTCACTTCATAAATCTTGTAAGAAATATAAATCTTGTTTAATTCACTTCATAAATTTTGTTTACTTTTAAATTTATTAAGATCAAATTTTTTAATCATATTTGTAAGATAAATTATTTAATCTTTTTTCAAGGAAAATATAAAAAATAACAAATTCCGTGTGAAATCCGTTCGAAATTTTGGACGGATGTAAGAAATATAAACAAAACAACACAATCCGTCTGAAATCCGTCCGAAAATTTCGGACGGATTTCAGACGGATCAAGGAAAATATAAAAAATAACACAATCCGTCTGAAATCCGTCCGAAAATTTCGGACGGATTTCAGACAGATCAAGGAAAATATAAAAAATAACACAATCCGTCTGAAATCCGAAAATTCCGAAAATTTTTGGATTTGATAAGATAAATCAAGGAAAATATAAAAAATAACACAATCCGTCTGAAATCCGTCCGAAAATTTCGGACGGATCAAGGAAAATATAAAAAATAACACAATCCGTCTGAAATCCGTCCGAAATTTTCGGACAGATTTCAGACGGATCAAGGAAAATATAAATAACACAATCCGTCTGAAATCCGTTCGAAAATTTCGGACGGATTTCAGACGGATCAAGGAAAATATAAAAAATAACACAATCCATCTGAAATCCGTCCGAAAATTTCGGACGGATGTAAGATAAATCAAGGAAAATATAAAAAATAACACAATCCGTCTGAAATCCGTCCGAAAATTTCGGACGGATTTCAGACGAATCAAGGGAAATATAAAAAATAACACAATCCGTTTGAAATCCGTACGGATCATGGAAAATATAAAAAATAACATAATCCGTCTGAAATCCGTCCGAAAATTTCGGACGGAACATTTCCGTCCGAAAATTCCGTCCGAAAATTCAATTTTTCTAGTAGTGTAATCCTTGTAGTATGCCTAGTTGGATCTTACATATTGAATGTGAAAGTTGATGGCTATTTGTATGATAAAGAAGCTTTGAAACAATTGGAGATGAAGGGACTCACAAGACAAGAAGGGAAGGACTTAACTTGTTTATGTGTACACTGCTATAGGATGGCTTTTTTCATAATCACTGCATCAACTTTAGTTGTATGTTTTGATTCATTTATTTTAGTGTTAAGGACTAGAAAATTTTTCTTGTAACGTTAGGTGACCCTCTGAGGACGCTGTTGGATAATGTCATGAAAGGACTTTTATAAAATACAGGTAGAAAGCTAATAGAGGATTTAACATCCCCTTGTAAAATCTGTTTGTGCCTAGACTCTCTGTTAGTAATTCCTATAGCAAATGACACCTTGCTATGCTAGCTGATGAATGTATCTATTTGGTTTGATATTAGAGTTTGTCAGTTTTCTTATGTTAAGAGTGGGGAGGTAATAGAGTTGCTCACTTGCTCATGCCTTAGCATCACTAACTTTCTCTTTCAGGGACACCACTTGGGTAGAGGATGCTCCATTTTCAATCAATAATCTAGCTATGCTTGATGTATTAGCTTTGGCTTCACTTTTATGAAATTTGGAAGTAAGCTTGGTGTTGTCAAATATGATATAAAGAGTATGGGGTTTGAAAACAAAACTGAGTCATCATTATGTTTAAGTTAATTGTTGCTACACACGATCCATTTTATGGTTACCATTCATTTTTGTGTATTAGTGGAGATCAGGTTCGGTCACCTGTATTGTGATTTAATGTACAATTTTTTTGGGGTGAATGAAGTATTGTAAAGTTCAGGGACACACTCACACACAATAATGTGCACAAGGTTGGTTTTTATTTGGTGATTGTTTCTTGGTTTTGGGGTGAATGTGTTGATTTTAGGGTGAAGAGGTGCAATTATGATTCTTATCCCCTTTGGACATAGGGCTTTTCAAAAATCATCCATAGAATGCGCGTCACGGCCATGATGGGCATCACGGCCTGGCCGTGACAGCTTCTGCCTTGAACGTTGCTTCACTAAATGGTCTGTCACGACCGTGATGGGTATCACGGCCTGGCCATGACAGATTCTGCCTAGAAGGGGTCTGGCTCAGTTGACATGTCACTGCTGTGATGGGCATCACGGCCTGGCTGTGACAGATTCTGACTTTTCATTCTTCCGTGGGAAATCTGTCCCAAATAAAATCACAACATCCGTCCCAAATCGGTTGGAAAACAAAAATAAATCTGTCCGAAATTTGTCCGAACAATAACCAATAAAATCACAACATCCGTCCCAAATCCGTTGGAAAACAAAAATAAATATGTCCGAAATTCGTCCGAACAATAACAAAAATCCGGATTTGCACGTTGTCCATATTGCGTCCGCAATCCGTCTGTAAATATTTTCGGACAAAATTTGGGACGGATTTTATAATTTCCCACGAGGCTTTTTCAGACGGCTGTCATTCCATCCAAAATCCGTCTAGAATGAATTATCCGTCCGAAATCCGTAGGAAACTTGTCCGATTTCCGTCTGAAATCCGTCCGAAAAATATGGATTTCTAGTAGTGCGCGAGGACCAACGCCACCGTCCTGCACCCATTCGCGCGACCTATCTATCTCCGATTCACTCGGCCTCTCTGTCACCCATTCACACGGTGCCGGCCCTCGGTTCTCACTCACCACCGCCACACGAGGACCACCGCCACGCCGACCCTCTGTCAACCCTAAGTTCCCTCTTTCTTCTTCGTGGTACCTCCTTTGGTCTGAAATCCCTCACCACTCTCTCTCCATTGTTCGCCTCCTTCGTTTTGCTTCGTCTTTGCGCTTTCTCTCACTCGGCCAAGGAATTTCATCGTTGTCGTCTGCTTGTCCACCACCATCCACCGCTCGTCCGCCACCTGACATGATTTTTCTAGGAAAGTATACCTAGTCGTACAAGTAATACGGTGGTGAGACCGGTTATCGTCCTCAGTGATCAGTTGCCAATTACCAATTCACAAGTCAAGCAACTATTTAGACGAAAAGTGTGTATGAAGAGAATTCGAAATAAACAAAATAAAACAAGAAAAATCATTTTGGCTTTTTCTCAAACACCTGGAATGCAAAGAGAGATGTGGTTAACAAAAGGATAGAATTGTCAGGGTTAGACAACACTAATCCTCTCTTGATTGTAATGAAGTGGTTACTAACACAAGTCCTAATTCAATTATGACAATCAAGCCTTTTTAAATACTCAAACCCTAATGTCTTAGGTGGAATGAGCCTAAAATCCCAAATCAAACCCTAATGTCTTAGGTGGATCAATCTGAGATTTTGCATTAAGCTAAGACTTATAAGATTGCAAGCATCCCAAGACCTATGTCTAGATTCATGAACTACTTGGCATTTGATTTATAAGCATGCTCTAACATCAATCTTTCAATTGTCTATCAAAGCAACAAATCATTCCAAGGATGGCCAAATCCGGGAAAGCATTAAGCACAGAATCAAATACTCATAAAGAAATAGAAACTTGCATTGAAACTAAATCACAATACAATCAAGTTCAGAAAGGTAATTATCTAACCCCAACAACAAAAGGGTTTAGCTACACATAATTACAAAGAAAAGCAAAACCAAAGAAATAGGAGAAGAGGAGAGAAGAAACTCCATGGGAGCTTTACACAGCCGTCACTGCAGCCCCTCTCAGCCGCTCCCTTCTAGGGTTGGAACCCCCCTTTTGTAACCATCCAACTCTCAGTCCCAGGCTCTCTTTCTTTTCTGCCCAGCGCCTCTTTTATAGAAATTCTGATCCAAATAACTTGCGTCACGGTCGTGATGGCCATCAAGGCCAGGCCGTGACGCGTTCTGCCAAAGGCGCACTTTCAAAGTCTGGTCTGTCACGGCCGTGATGGTCATCACGGCTAGGCCGTGACAGCCTCTGACTTTTGCCTTCTGTTTATTAGATTTTCTTGATCATGGCCGTGATGACCATCACGGCCAGGCCGTGATGGGCTCTGCTTGGCTCAATTTCTTCCCTTCTCAAGCTCTGTCTTCATCCAAGCTCCAACATGGTCGATTCTGAGCATTTTCTCCTTATTTTCTGCAAAACAACACCACAAGACCGCCTTACCCGTTCCAAGGGAAAAACTAACCAAAATCAAACTAAAATGACCTAACTATATGAAAATGCATGAAGAAATGTACATGAAATATAAGGTAAAATTACACTCATCAAATCACCCCAAGCTTAAGACTTTGCTTGTCCTCAAGAAAATACTAAGGCCAGAAGATATAAACAATCAGAGCATGGATAGTGAACCAAGAACCCGAGCAACTAATCCAAGTGACATGCATTTTCAAATAATTCACCAAGAGACAATCAATTTCAAGTCCAATTAGAAGCTTAGGTTCCCTAGACTCATATTATCACTGATTCGGGCACTCTTTCTCACCTCACTCTCGTGTTTAGGGATATATGATAATTCGCTCAATTTCCTCAAGGAATGAATTCTACCATAAGCTTGACTATCAACCAAATATCTACTTTATTAATGAAAACAATTAAGAATCAAGAGGTCTTTTGCTTTGGTTGTAACGGGGCCATGGGATTTATTGTTAGGTGGGGAAATCAAGAAAAAGAAATTTCAAAAGGCTAACAAAATATCAGATATTGCGAAGCGTGACACCTTCTAAAATACCTTTTTGGGTTTTCAATTCATTTTTCCACCTTTCTTTCTTTCTTTTTCTTTTATTTCTCACTTCTTTTGTCATCCCCTTCTCTATATATATATATTTTCTTTTATTTGGAGAAGGGGAGATTTTCAGCTCAAGAGAAATATTTTTCTGATTTTCTCATCCCATACTTTTTTAACTACCTTTTTACCCTTTTTGTGCAATACTTTAGAAGGTCACTCATAAGCATCATTCATCAAAAAATTTCAAGGGACCAAGAGAAATATTTTATTCTTTCAGGCTCAAAATTGGGCAACTAAGGGGTAGCATTTCATCAATCAAAGCTCAGAAGACCGGAAAAAATACATAGTGCCTCAATCATTTTAGAAAATGTTTTCAAAAATTTTTTAAGCTTCAAAATGGTTTCAAGTCAAGTTCTAGAGAAATACAATCCAAGAGGAATAACACTCTATCACAAAGAATGGGGTGAATTTAGTGAATACCCCTTTTGGCTCAAAATCTCACATTTAGTAGTTCAGAAATCAATGAGAAACACAATTCTACGGAACCATATGCTAATTATCAACTATCACAGATCGTCTCAAGAATTTTTATTTGAAGCCTCATCACAAGAATAAAAAAAAATTGGGTTCAAAAATTCACTATCTTAATTTATTTGGCACAAGTTCTCACAATCGGATGCTCAATCTAAGCAAGGGGGTAATCGAATCATGTGATCATGTAAAACTATGCCTATATGAATGCAACATGAAAAATGCAATGCAAAAAAAATTAAAAAATTTACAAAAATACCCCACCCCAAGCTTAAAACTTATATTGTCCCCTATGTAAATAATTAGGGTTTGGGAACTGGGGGAATAACTGGTATGACTCTGTTCTCACTTACTCTTTTCTTTCTTTCTTCAGTCTTTTCCAATGGCCATAGAGGTTATGAGGGTTCATTTAAGAAACCAGATCATGAGTGTACAGCTGGGAATTCCAGTGATTTTGAAGTTATGTCAACATTGTCAAGGCATTCATGGGATTACATCAATGGATGTGGTGGCAGTGCTTATTCTCCTGAGTCACCAGTGATCAAAGAAGCAAAGAAAAGACTCTCTGAAAGATGGACCATGATGGCATCAAATAATAAAGGTCTTGAAGAACAAAGGCATTTGAAGAGATGTTCTACCTTGGGGGAGATGATTTCTCTTTCCCATATAAAGAAATCTGTGACATCTGAGGTTGAGGGTATTACTATTAATGAAGATCATGAACCGACCAAATCTGTTTCTTGCAGTCATTCTTTGAATGGGGAATTAAGCATGCTTGGTTCTCCTAAAAATCTTCCCAGGTCAAATCATGTGACTGCATCTTCTACAGTCTGTGAAACTGGGCTCAGAGTTGAAGTTTGTGATCATACTACTGGCAAAGCACATGGCTCCAAGGTGCTGACAAAGTCAAAGAGTATGAGATCATCATTTAAAGGGAAAGTTATGAGTTTCTTGTTCTCAAGGAATAAGAAACCAACAAAGGAAAAATCTAGTCTCTCTCAATCTACTGTCACTGAAACATCAGTAAAGTCATCTGGAGTCCTTAGGGATGATATGTCTCAAAGCTTCAATAGCTGTGAAGAGTGTTCTCTTCCAGCTCTATGTGAATCATTAAGCAAAACTTCATCAGATTCAGTCTCTAATGAACAACAGCAAGGCATAATTACACTAGAGGTAATAGCTGCTATTAATTTACAAATTTGTGTTATTTTATACCCATTTTCTTTCTTTTGCATATTTTGGCTTGTTGGGAAGTTGTTGTGAACATACTTGGGCTACCTCATTCTATTACTTGTTGATAAATAATGGAACTAATAATACATTATGTGTAAAGCACAGTCTCTTTGATTTCCTCTTGTCACATGTTATAGAATGATAAACTGAATGCATATATATATCCAAGGATCATATACAAGTAAAATCCTTGATTTGTTTGATTTCACAGCCTGGATTGACTGTGTCAAAGACCATGCTGCCAGAGATTTCAAGTGAAAACCA
Source organism: Sophora flavescens (assembly GCA_030762895.1). Taxonomy (NCBI): domain Eukaryota; kingdom Viridiplantae; phylum Streptophyta; class Magnoliopsida; order Fabales; family Fabaceae; genus Sophora; species Sophora flavescens. Next base: position 259,046,243 of record CM061063.1, read on the forward strand.
GGATCAGCCAAGTCCAATCTCAGTTTTAGAACCTCCATTTGAAGATGATAATGCTGCTCATGAGTCCTTGGACTGTATGAAGGGTGGTCACCAGGGTAATGCTTAGGCCTTTCTCTTTCTTTATCAGTGTCTTGCTATTTTAAGAAAGTTCTTATTTGATATATAGAATAGAAATTAAACTCATGCTTTATTAATAGACGTGAAGTTAGCATTTTCTTTTGATATGTTGGTCCCATCTTAATTATCATTGATTATTTTTTTACCTGAGTGACATTTTTTCTATATCTATAGGATCACGGGTGCCTCTAAAGACCAATTTAATTGACAAATCACCACCTATAGAATCAATAGCTCGAACCCTATCATGGAATGATTCCTGTTCAGAAGTAGCAAGCTCATATCCATTCAAACCCTTGATGGTCTCTTCCTTAGACACCAAGGTAGAGGAGCATGAGTGGCTTCCCTTTGTGGAAAAACTACTGTCAGCGGCTGGACTTGATGATCAAGTACAGTTTGACTCATTTTACACTAGATTGTATTCCCTTGAAAGCCCATTGGACCCATCATTCAGGGACAAATATACCAATAATCTGAATGGCAAGGAGCCTCAGCCTCTCAATGAGCCCAAGAGAAGGAAGATTAGATCAAGTCAGAAGCTTGTTAATGTGATTTATATTGTGTAGGACCCTGAGTCCTGATCTTCCCTATAGTATAAGCACTATTGTATTAATGCATAAGCACTTATTCTACTGATTCCTAAAATGTATGGTTGTTTCTAAATTGTGAAATCGGTGAGAACGGATGTCATGGCATATGGTCATCCTTAAAAGAATATGACTTGAATTTGTGTCCCAGAAATTTTTGTGAGTAGTTAATTTAAGGTCACGTGGGAGAAACAGTTGGGACGATTCCTTTAATATTATTGGCCTGTGTGTAATCTGCTGGGTGACGTAAAATGAGTGTCAGCAATGTTTTCCAGGGATTCATTCTTGTGGAAAGACTAACACTGTAATGGCAGTAGTAATAGAGTTAGCCATTCAGGTTATCTCTTTTAAATTTATTTATATTATCCTTAGCAGAAAATGTCTTAAAACTTAAATTAAATTTAAGATTGGTTACTTACTTATTTATAGCTTCCAACACCACCTGTGGCGGCTGTTGGTGGAGAGAGCAATATAGAATATGACAGTATGCCTAGACGGGTGAAGTACGAACAACTGCCAATGGCTTTTCATACAATAGGGAGCCAGATATAATTCTTTCTGATTGTCTCCCAACAACTTCCCTAAGTATTTACTCAAGGCATCGCCAGCAAAGAAATCGGGTAGAAGGATTGACGGATCTAAGAAGCCGTAAACTGATGCAACGCCCTTATCAAGCTGAAGACGATGGATATACCTAAGATATGAAAAGGTGTCGATGTTAATTACATAATATATATATTGAAATTAAAATAAATTATTAAATGAAAAAATACCAAAAATAAATAAGTTATAAAATTAAAATTAACTTACGTGCATCAGAGACTGAAAACATTGTTGTTCATCCAGACGTTATTTCTGCAGGCGTTCCCGAGATCATCACCACATTAGGTAAATATCCTCCGTTGATCTGGGCGTGCCACCCATCCATCGTGCTCCAATGGACATTCAAAAACCTCAAACGCATAATCCTCACCAAGTGAGAACAAACGAGTTATAGGTGACAGCGACATCGACGTCGACTTGGCCTTCAGTTTAGGAAAAATAAAATAGATAAGTTGTTGATAATTAAAAAAAACACAAGTAATTATTTGACTAATTTGGACATTAATAATGAATACATACCTTTGTTAACATTTCGAGCTCACGTCGTTTGGAGTCCAACTCAAGCTCACGCCTTTTCATTTCCAACTCATGCTCATGGCGTTGGACTTCGAACTCCCGCTCCCTAGCTGCCAACTCATCGTCCTCCACATGTGCCCTACTAAAACTCTCTTTTGTGCTCACATGTGAAGGGATGGCATGCCCTGCGGTATCCTGGGATGTACCGACGGAGGAAAGCTCTCTGGCAAGTGCCTGCTTGAATTCCGGGTTGAATATTAAGCTTTGCATCAGATGTATTGTAATAGCTGGGTTGGACATGAGGTGATGAGTAATGTCAGCCAAAATTGATGCTTCATCGACCACCCGCTTTCGTGAAGCAGACTTGCCATAATATTCTTTGATGGTCACGTTCCCAGGAACACCGAGAACCCGACCAGGATGGTCTTTCTTGCCTAGAGCAGTCATCAAGACGTCCTGCCGTCCAGAAGGGACGAATGAGCCCTGGGAGGATTGTGCTTTAAGATCCATCTACAATGAAAAAAATGAAAAAACGTGCAAGTGAAAAGTGTTGCAAATATCTATACAAATATCAATTGAAATCAAGTTAATTATTTACTTACAATCTTATCAGCCACTTCGCGAGTGGCATCAACTTTAAAAGATCCCATCTTTGTCATGCGGCCGGCTAACCAAACATCCTCGCGGTCGATGTCCGACGGAGGACTTAATGGTGTGCCCTCAGGCACCTCTCCTCTTTCAATCCTAGCAGAGTGCTCTTCCTGCTTCGCCCTCAGCCTATCCGCCATCATCTGCTCGATCCGAGTCTGGTACCCACCCTGAGACATGGTGTGGCGGTGGACGTTCTTCGCCTGATTCTGCCGACCCTTATTTGCCTTATCATATTCAAACAAAAACACATAATTAAATACAGTTAAATGATCTATAATAAGCATACAAAATTAACTTAATCAACCAACCTGAAATTCTCCATCCTGTCGACTCCTAGCAAACATATCCCAAGTATCCTGATCAATCCAGGGATAATCCGAGAACATTTTATCAAGCCGCTTCTTCCCAGATACATAGTAAGATCATGCTTGAACCCATTCCAACGCTTTGATGCCATTTTCATACATTTATGACGATGATCCTCGTCATTTGGCACAGTCCAAGCTACCTACACATTAAATACATAACAACTGGATGGATTATAATTCGGATAATTATCTAATAATGTAAATCAAACGAATGTAAAGGTAAAATACCGCGATAGCCTCCCAAATCTGATCCTTAACGTTCTTTGGAACGTCATTCCAGTGGTTGTAGTTGATGCTTACGTCACTAGTGCAATAAGTACTTTTTACGTCAGTTAAAATTGATTTTTTACGTCAGAATACTGACTGAAGTAAATACAACTGACGTTAAAAGTTACACTTTTAACGTCAGTTGAGTGCTGACGTTAAATATAACACTATTAACGTCGGTTCTTTAACACAACTGACGTTAGTTTTGTCAAAATTAACGTCAGTTCTTTAACATAACCGACGTAAATTTTGTTAAAATTAACGTCATTTGTTATAAAGAACTGACGTTAAAGGTCTTAATTTTAACGTCAGTTGTAGTAAACAAGCGGCGTTAATAGTGTATCTTGTATATTTTTATAAAATACTTTTAACGTCGTTGTATGATACAACTGACGTTAATAGTATTTTTTTTTTTAAATTCAGTTTTAAAATATCACTCCCCTAAGCCATCCCTGCATTCAGTAAATATCCCAGTAACACAGAATATCACACACATTACAGAATTGCAAAGGAAAAATGGAACAATGATCCATATAATGTATGCCTGTTCAAAACAATATATATTAATTTATTAACATAGGTTATAAATGTATACTAAGTTTAAACTACTTATATCAATATCCCTTCGTGATGATCATCACGAGTGGCATGTACATCGTCCACCTGTGTGTCCTCGATTATAGTAGGCATGTTTGTTGAAAAAGAAGGAGTCTCAGGAATATCAAGATTTGAATCTTCATTTTGATCACTACCATTATACATGCTTTTTCCTTGGAGAACCATGGACAACCTTTTGTTAGAAGGATCAGTGATGTAAAACACTTGTTTTGCTTGTGAAGCCATTATGAAAGGCTCATTTATATGACCTAACTTGTTGAGGTCTACCAATGTGAACCCCAATTCGTCGGTTTGTACACCACCGTTACTATCAACCCACTTACATTTAAATACCGGCATCGTAAGCTTAGTGTAATCGAGCACCCAAATATCTTCAATATATCCAAAGTAAGGTGTCGGTCTTTGTAGAACGGGTTTTGTGTCCTTTGCACTAGAGAAGTGCATTGCTTCGCCACGATCATAACCCCACTATTTTGCATGGTACTCTTGTTATCTTGTTCCTTTGTATAAAAGGAAAAGTTATTTATGTCGTATCCGCTCCAACATATGACGTTGAAGTTAGGCCCACGTGCTAGCCATTTTACGTCATCGAAAGATTACTACCATCCTTAAGCATTTCTTCCTTGAACCATGGTAAGAAAGTCTTGTTATGCTTGTTCAACAACCACCTTTCGCTCATTCGAGGGTTTTCTTGATTGACTTTTCTTTTATGTTCAAATAAGAAAGGCTGAACACATTCGATGTTGTTCAATACATACAAATGTGCTTGAAGCACTTCCTCCCGATCCTTCCTATTAATTCTTAAGCCATGTGTACCCTTACCTTGACATCTGATCTCATCATGCCAAGGCTTAGGAACCCCTATAGGATCCGTGTTATGAAGGTAGTCCGAACAAAACTCAATAGCTTCTTCTGCAACATACCTTTGAACAATAGATGCTTCCGGACGATGAGGATTCTTCACGTACCCTTTCAAGATCTTCATGTAGCGCTCAACTGGGTACATCCATCTCAAAAAAACCGGCCCACATAATCTAATCTCCCTCACCAAATGAACAATTAAGTGAACCATTATGTCGAAAAAGGAAGGAGGAAAATACATCTCCAATTGGCACAAGATTGTAGCAGCCTCAACTTCCAAGTCATCCAACATACGGGGGTCAAAGACTTTGCTACATATAGAATTGAAGAATGAGCACAACCGAGTAATGGCATGTCTCACATTTTTTGTAGCAATACCACGAATAGCAACGGGCAGAAGTTGTTGCATTAAGATGTGACAATCATGAGACTTCAAGCCAACCAATTTAAGATCACTAGAGACAAGCCTCTTCATATTTGAAGAGTAACCATGTGGAACTTTGATGCCCTGAAGACACCCGCAGAAACTTTGTCTCTTTTTTTTTGACAAAGTATGACATGCTGGCGGCAAATAAGTCCGCTTACCATCCTCAACAACTGGAGCTAACTGCTCTCGTATACCCATAGCAACGAGGTCGAGACGAGCATTCACACCATCCTTTGTCTTGTCCTGAATGTTGAGAAGCATCCCGATCACACTATCACACACATTTTTCTCCACATGCATCACATCAATGCAGTGTCTGACATCAAGCTTGCGCCAGTATGGAAGATCAAAGAATATCGACCTCTTCTTCCATATGTTTTTCTCAACAGCTTTACCTTTCTTTTTGGACTTGCCGAATATAACATTGATGTCCTTTACCCTCTGATAAACCTTCTCTCCAATTAAGGCCGCCGGCGCTTCTTCTGTCTCTTGGCATCCATTAAAAGCTTTTTTCATCTTACGATATGGGTGATCACGTCTAAGAAATCTCCAATGCCCAAGGTAAACCGTCTTCTTTCCATGATGCAACTGAGTGTAGCATGTGCCTTCTTCACATATAGGGCATGCTTTATGCCCCTTGACACTGTACCCGGACAAGTTACCGTATGTTGGAAAGTCGTTGATGGTGCAAAATAACATGGAACGAAGCTTGAAAGTCTCATGAGAATACCCATCAACTACATCAACACCTTCCACCCACAACGTTTTCAAGTCTTCAATCAAGGGACCTAGATAAACATATAAGTCATTTCCCGGTTGCTTTGGGCCCGAAATCATCATAGACAACATCATGTATTTGCGTTTCATGCACAACCAAGGGGGCATGTTGTAAATCACCAACAGAATAGGCCATGAACTATGAATACTACTCATGTTACCATAAGGATTCATTCCTTCCGTAGCAAGTCCAAGCCTTAGGTTTCTTGGCTCATCGGCGAAATCCGGAAACATAGTATCGATATTCTTTCATTGAATAGAATCAGCAGGATGACGAACCTTTCCATCACGTTTCCTCTCATCATTATGCCATCTAAGATTCTTCGCATCTTTCCCATTGGCAAACAATCGCTTGAACCTTGGAATTATTGGAAGATACCACAACACCTTCGCAGGAGGACCCTTTTTTCTCACATCATCAACATCATCATCATCATCACCACCCTTCACTTTGTATCGTGATAACCCACATTTGGGGCAATCGTGTTTGTCTTCATGAACACCGGTGTACAATATGCAATCATTGGGGCATGCGTGTATCTTCTTATACTCCATACCCATAGGACACAATACCTTCTTGGCCTCGTAGTTACGGTCAGGCAATGTGTTGTCCTCCGGAAGCAAGTCTTTCAACACTTCAAGCAATTCCGTGAAGCTTTTATCACTCCAACCATTTCTCGCCTTCACACAAACCAATTTTAGCACCCTGAAACAACCGTGTATGAGTAGTACACCCTGGATATAAAGGCTTATCCGCATCACCGCACAACCTATCATACACATGCGCTCGATGAAAAGATTCTTGTCCAATATCACGGATCATGTCCTCTACTCGATCATCCTCCATATCTACGTCAACGTCCTCACTTTGGGAGACACTCGTCGTATTACTACTCAACAACATATCACCATGCCATATCCATCTTGTATAACTCAAGCAAATCCCTTCACAAATCAAATGAGTACGTATATCCTTCACCGTACATTTCCTCGTATTCAAACACTTGACACAAGGACAACAGAACATTCCATTACTATTAGGAACATTCCTTTGAGCAAATTCTATAAATTCTCCCACCCCCTTCAAATACTCAGCACTAGTACGCTTACAAACCATCCAACTACGATCAATAACTAGATAGGTCCTGTAGATATACAAAACATATATATATCCAATATAAGGACAATACGAGAGATTGAAAACTATAGTTTTTAAAGATTAATTGCCAAGAACTGGTCACGGCCTGGCAGTGATGTCCATCACGGCCGTAACGTGCCAACCGAACAGAACCATGCCATCACAGCGGAACTGATCACGGCCTAGCCGTGATTAGCATCACGGCCGTGACAGATCAACCAGCAGAGCAACATGCACTCAAAACCAAAAACAGAGACATACATTCCAAATAAATCAAACTCACGGTTTCAAGTTTCAACTACCGAGACTACAGTTTCAACATACACTCAAAACCAAAAATACAAAAATGTGCCCTAAATACTTACCAGAAATAGGTGCTCGCGTGGTGGTGGGGAGGGGAGCTCGAGTGGTGGCCAACGTTCGATGTGGTTACTGAGAGCAGAGGGACAAGGAGAGTTAGTGCGCAGGAAGGGGAAAGAGAGATGTACGTCAAGTTATTGCAAAGAATGAATGGAAAGACAGAGTTAGGGTTAATAGTGTACCTCACGGTGGTGGCGAAGAAGCCCTCGCGGTGGTTGCGGTGGAGATGAGCTCGCGATTAGGGTTCTGTGCTGGGTGAGAGTGAGAGTGAGCGTTGAGAGTGATTTAGGGTTGAGCGTGATGAAAAGAGAAAAGAGACGTACGTACAGAGCGAAGTGCAGAAGGCGCGCGGGTGTAAACATAAAACAACATTTAACGTCAGTTTTATTAAACAACTGACGTTAAAATTAATTTTTTAACGTCAATTTTATTAACAACTGACGTTAAATATTAATATATTTTTAAAAAACACTTTTAACGTCAGTTGTTGAATACAACTGACGTTAAAAGTGTTGTCTGTATAAAGTAACATACTTCTGTAACAGTCTGTAATACTACCTCTTCTTTTCCTCTATATTTCTATTCCTTCACAAAATGGCTCTGAGACCTGTGTTAATTGAGTGACAACAGGGCATTTCAGATAGCTAGGGATATAGGATTATTTACGTCAGCTATTTATTTAACTGAAGTAAAAATCACACTTTTAACGTCAATTGTATAAACAACAGACGTTAAAAATAAATATTTTTTATTTTAAAAACACTTTTAACTTCAGTTTTATTCAACAATCGGCGTTAATGCATTTGTGTGACAACAGGGCATTTTGAGATAGGGATATAGGATTATTTACGTCATTGTTTATTTAATCAAGTAAAAATCACACTTTAACGTCGGTTGTATAAACAACCGAGCGTTAAAAATAAATATTTTTTATTTTAAAAACACTTTTACGTCGGTTTTATTCAACAATCGACGTTAAAAGTGTATCTTCCTACTCCTTCTGGCGTTTTCTTTTCTGCACGTTTATAATATATGACTGCCAGACCAACTCCCAATGCGCCTTGGAACCTAATGCTCTTAATGATCAATTTAATTTTTTAGCAACTTACGACGCCTAGTAACTTCATCCCCTACTCCTATAAATAGCTTCCTTCCTTCCTTTAATTTTTCTGCTTCACAATATGGCCCTGCCATGGAGATTAACTTCATCACTCTTTCTTCCTATACCTAGACTTAAAGGTCTCTGTCTTAATGGTCAAAACAACTTCTGAGGTTGTGTGAATCACGTAACATGGATGGTAAGGTTGGGTGAATCACGTAATGTGATTTGCACACACCATCATCCTTCGGGAGAATCGCGGACTACAGTTCCAAAACCCTGACTTTGGAACCAAGTGGCTGTTCCAAGAATATTCTTTGAAACAGATCGAGTGCACCCTTCTCTCGCCGCGGCTCCAAAGTGACTTGTGGATTCAGATGGAGCATCGACTTCAAATGAGGGAGGGCATGCATTCAATGTTGGAGATTATGAGCACGGGATCGAGAAGAAAATGATGTTGAAGCGTAAACTTTTTTATATTTTAGTGCTATATATCTTGCGGAAATTTTTTATCTTTTAAACATGTAATTGTAACTTATGAATCGCTTCAATGAGAAGAATCAATGTTGGAGATTCGGATCAAGACAGATCGAGAAGAAAATGATGTTGAAGCAGAAACTTTTTTAATTTTAGTGCTATATATCTTACGGAAAATTTTTATCTTTTAAACATGTAATTGTAACTTATGAATCGCTTCAATGAGATACAATTTGATTATACATATATAACTTGTTTTATGTTAAGTGTTTATTTATTTTAATTTGCACAAGAATTTGTTAATTTACTAATTCAAGCTAATTAATTAAGATTAAAAATAAACTTTTTTAAGAAAAAGATTAGAAATAAACTGCACTATATGGAGTGATGATCTGCGTTAAGAGTGACAACACTGAGATGACAACGAAAGAAAGATAGGAATGAGTTGATTATTTACGTCAGTTATTTATTTAACTGAAGTAAAAATCACACTTATAACGTCAGGTTTATAAACAACTGACGTTAAAAGTTTTAATAATTTCTTCCAAAACACTTTTAACGTCAGTTCATTAAACAACTGACGCAAATAGTGATTTTATATTTACAAAACTGCCACCGCCTCACTTTTAACGTCAGTCCTTAAAACAACTGACGTTAACAGTGAATTAATTATTTACAAAACTGCCACCGCCCCCTTTTTAACGTCTATTTTTTGGTTAACTGACGTAAACCTTTACCGTCTAATGTATATTTTCCACTAGTGCGTGCTGCTTCGCTTGTAGAAACACCCACTTATTAAATTCTTTAGCACGGGGTCCCTGGGCATTTAGATTAGCATCGAAGGACACCTCAAGCTTCTGTCCGCTTTGCCTGTCCTTCTCTAGTTTCTTCAACGAGGTGACTCCTCTACCCCGTTTCCTATGAGCCTGTGATGTCTGTATGGACAAAAAAAATGATAAAATAGAGGGTTGTAACATTATAAACTTACATTAAAAAGAAGGAATAAAGATAGTATATAACATGTAAACTTACACTAGAATCAGGCGTAGGCGTGATCGGGTCCTGCGAAGCCCCCACAGTGTCCTCCCGTGCATGTGGGCTATCCGACTGATCCATATGTATGCCTGTTCAAAAACAATATATATGTATTAACATAAGTTATAACTCAAAATAAATACAGAAGTATAAATAAAAATAACTAGATAGGTCCTGTAGATATACAAAACATCTATCCAATATAAGGACAATACGGGAGATTGAAAACTATAGTTTTTGAAGATTGCCAAGCACTAATCACGGCCTGGCAGTGATGTCCATCACGGCCGTAACGTGCCAACTGAACCAGACCCTCACATGCAGAACTGATCACGGCCTAGCCGTGATGATCATCACGGCCGTGACAGATCAACCAGCAGAGCAACATGCACTCAAAACCAAAAATAGAGACATTCCAAACAACTCAAACTCACAGTTTCAAGTTTCAACTACTGAGACTACAGTTTCAACATACACTCAAAACCAAAAATAGAGACATTCCAAACAACTCAAACTCACAGTTTCAAGTTTCAAGTTTCAACTACTGAGACTACAGTTTCAACATACACTCAAAACCAAAAATAAAAAAATGTGCCCTAAAGACTCACCAGAAATAGGCGCTCGGGTGGTGGTGGGGGGGAAGCTCGAGTGGTGGCCAACGTTCGATGTGGTTACTGAGAGCAGAGGGACAAGGAGAGTTAGTGTGCGGTGGAGATGAGCTCGCGATTAGGGCAGAGTGAGAGTGAGAGTGAGGGTTGAGAGTGAGGGTTGAGCGTGATGAAAAGAGAAAAGAGACGTACAGAGAAGTGCAGAAGGCGCGCGGGTGTAAACGTTATAATCAAAATAAAACAACATTTTACGTCAGTTGTTAGTAAAAACTGACGTTAAAGGTCATATATTTAACGTCTGTTGTCTTAAGAAACTGACGTTAAAAAACACTCACACTTCTAACGTCAGTTGTATTACACAACGGACGTTAAAAGTTTATTAGTTTCTGTAAAAACATTCATTCCTTTGATTACTGTGCTACTTACCCATTCACCTTGTAACCTAATCCTCTTAATGAGCATTAAGTTTTTAGATAAGGGATTGTTCCAAGACCATTGCTAAAACAGATCGAGTGCACCCTTCGGAGTATAGTTTTTCCTTTGGCATATTTCATAAAACTCTCTGATGGGATGTAGCTTTAATGCTTCGGGTGTGATAAGGGGTTCCAAAAGTGGTCTTATGCTCTGCCACACAACCTCCTCATTGAATTCTGGAAAACTCAGTCGCTCGACTCTCCTCTCTTGCTCACCCGTGAAGGGAACGAAGCCTCAACAAATGTTTAAGATTTTAAACCCTTTCAATGTAACTTTTTATAGGATTTTAAACCCTTTCAATCTTCTGTATCAGTCTGTATTACACTTCATGAATGAGATCCGGTTTGAGTTATTGATTCAACTTATACTTCGCACATATATTTTAGTTTTCAAAACAGAAACACAAAACATCAAAGCAATTGTGAAACTGAAACTTTGAGGAAGGCAATGCGGAAGGGTACGTATACTAGATAAAAAAATTATTAAAATAACCTTTAACGTCTGTTGATGTAAGGACTGACGTTAAAAGTAAGTGAAGTGACTCACTTTTAACGTCAGTTTGATAAAGAATTGACGTTAAAATGTTCACTGTTAACGTCAGTTGTTTATTGAACTGACGTTAAAAGTGAGTCACTTTACTTTTAACGTCAGTCCTTACAACAACTAACGTTAAAATTGAATTAATGAAGTCTGATATTTACAAAACTGCCACCACCCCTTTTTAACGTCTAGCTTTTGGTTAACTGACGTAAACCTTTACCGTCTAATGTATATTTTCCACTAGTGTCATGTTGATCTTGACAGGTCATGTTCTGATATCAGAAATCTTACTTATGTCACTTGCACTCGAATTTTAACAAGTCTACATCTCAAGCATCCTTGTTTTTGTGTCATGATGACTCGCCGAATAGAAGAAATGGCATGTTTGGGGGGCCTTTTCGTTGGGATCCCTTGGCCAAGAGAAACCTAGTTGGTCAAGCATCTTATTCTGTGGGTACAACCACATTGGATGGGGTTCATTTAGAATCTCCTTCCCATGTTGCAGAAGAAAAAGTTGGGGTGCTGCTCCTCAATCTAGGAGGACCAGAGACACTGAATGATGTTCAACCTTTTCTTTTCAATCTTTTCGCTGATCCTGTATGTTAGTCTTTCTTTTTTGTACTTTTTTCGTTTTACTGCTCGACCAGAGTTTATTTCTGTTTGCTGAAATTCTATATTAGCATGCATACCCTTCATATAATTTGTATGATAATATGTTTCTTGTAATGAGATAGGATATCATTGGTCTCCCAAGGTTGTTTCGGTTTCTCCAACGACCATTGGCAAAATTGATTTCTGTGCTTCGCGCTCCCAAATCCAAGGAAGGGTATGCTGCTATTGGAGGTGGCTCTCCTTTGTGCAAAATTACTGATGATCAGGTGGACTTCCAATTCTCTTTTCTGCTTTCTTCTTTAGGTTTTTCCATTATAGTATATGCTTTCATTGTTTTGTGGTGTTTTTATTCTTCTGCAAGATGAACACCCTTTTGGCCTTTTACTATATAGTCAATAAATATTCTGCCCATTTAGGGTTTAGACTGGAATTAACAATGCTTTTATGGTTTGTGGCGCTTGTGCAGGCACTTGCACTTAAAGTGGCTTTGGAAGCAAAGGGCCTCTCTTCAAATGTTTATGTTGGGATGCGGTACTGGTACCCATTCATTGAAGAAGCAGTTCAGCAAGTAAATCCTCTCAAATTCTGGTCAAATGTTACCATTTTGCATTGTCAATGTTATTCCTATCATACGCCTATGTTTTCCTTTGATAACTGAATGACATACGGGGTGATTAGTCATGAGTTGGATTATTTATTCTGAGCTCCATTTTATCTGTATTTGTATGTGTATCTCTTTCTCTTAGGTTATTGTAGAATTTTGAGGTGGGACTTGGAAGTTTATTTTTAACCTTTGTTTGATACTATGGGGTGTGAGAGTCCCCAAGATTAGTGAATTATCGGAAAATGTCAAATGATAGAGCAAACTACCCCTCCCCCCCAACCCCAACCCACCCGGGCAGTGAGCCCGCGACACGTGTCCCGCCTCGCGGTTTCCCCCCCCCCTGGGGAAAAATGGATAAAAACAAAGTCGCCACCAATATTTTATTTGGGAAAAACATTGGGAAAACCATTTATTTTAAGGAAAACTGGTCTAAAAATAGAGAGATGAGTTCGGGAGTCGGTTCACGAGTAGGGAAGGTATTAGCACCCTACGTGCCTTCGTTTAAAAGCGGTACCTCAAGTTAATTGTGCAAAAATCATTTTAATAACCTCTTAAATATTTATTTTAACCCACAAATTATTTACAAGAAAGAATTATTCTTTTATTTTTAATATTTTAAATATTTTATTAATTTTTTACGTTTTTTAAAATTATTGTTTATAAAAACTAAATGAGGTTGAACATGGCACATGAGTCCACAGGGCAACCTCAAATCTAAGGGACTGAACATGGCACCGTGTCCATAGAGCATCCCTAAAAATAGAAAAGTTTAAATATTTTTTGATTAATTATTTTAACATAAAAAGAGACACAAAAAAAAGGAAAATTTAGTTTTGGCCCGACAAGATGATTTATCTTGCTCCTACGTATTCCCGGGTGCGATGGGAAACTCAAAGCCACGTAGTTCTTTTGAAAATTTTTGATTGGTTGATCTTAACTTTTTGAAAATGATTTTATTATTTTTTTTTATTAATTTTTTTTTATTTTTTGAAGAGATCCTCTTTTTTTTTTTATAAAAAAAAAGGAGACTTTTATTATTTTTTTATTTAAAATTTTATATTTAAAAAAACAGAATGAGATTATGCTTCACATTTTAAGCATCAACACATAACTCCTAACCTATGACTGGACCCAAAGCAAGAAAGAGCCCAACTTCAGTTTTTTTTTTTAGAACATTTTGTTTTTAAAATAAAAGAAGGAAAGATGACCTAACAGCTAACCCACTAAGCAAGCAAAGAGGAAATTAAAAATACACCTATTGATCCTAAACCCACCAGCTGTCAGTAAATAAAACAAAACCCACAACCCCATCAAAAACCCAACCCCAAGACATAATAAATATCAAATAAAAACAAAAGAAGGAAAGAAGGAAAGAGTGAAGCTTCAGCTTCCTCTTTTACCAATGAAGAAGCAGATGGGGAGCAACAGCCAAACAGGGATGATCGGACGTATGAGGCAGGGGCGCGGAGACGAAGGCCGGCGGTGGCGTGGATGACGACGAGTCTCACGGATCTGCGTCTGGGCTCGCGGTTGGCGTGGAGGTGGGAACGGCGGAGAGAGGGGCACGGATCTGGCGTGGCAGGGACTCGCGGTGGCTCTCGGTGGAGTGACGGTCGACGACTTCCGGAGGTGACTGAGGGCGCGGACAGAGCAGAAACGATGGTGGGAGGAGCAGATCTGCGTCCGGACAGCAGTTTCGGTGGAGGTGCTTGCGGCCAGGCGGCGGAACGGCGGTCAACGGCTTCCGGAAGTGGCTGAGGATGCGGACAGAGCAGAAGCGATGGTGGGAGGAGCAGATCTGCGTCCGGACAGCGATTTCGGTGGAGGTGCTTGCGGCAAGCGGCGGAGCAGCGGTCAGCGGCTTCGGAAGTGGGCGAGGATGCGGACAGAGAGAGAAGCGGTGGTGGATGATGCTTCAGCGGGCGGTGTGCGGCGGGAGCTTACGACGGCGAGATCCGTTGCGCGGTGTGACGGGTTGCGGACGGTGGCGGTGCGGAAGCTGGATGACGAATCTGGTTTGTGTCTTATGTTTCCATTTTTGTGTCTTTTGATTTAAGATGATGAATTTCCTGTTATTCTTGAAAGTGGTGTGGTGTTGTGTTGTGGTGTTGTTGGGAGGAAGATGAAGATGATGGGTATGGGTGGCTTGGGGATTAGAATGAAGTTAGGGATCAAGTCCGGTTTGACTCAAAGTTAGAAGGTATTATGAAGGTTTGAAGGAGATGATGAAGTGTATGTCCGAGCCCCCTTCATTTTGAACTTCCCCTTTTTAAATCCTCCTTGCTTGCAAAACTCCAAAAACAGAACCCAATGGCCACAATGGATAGTCACTTTCATTCATTTCCTTCTCAATGTTTCTGCATAGCTGCTTCAATCTGTGTATGCTGCAACTTCCCTTTGTTTATGATTCAGGTTTGACCATGCTTCAAGGATAGCAGCATCACATGTACCCATTTTTTCCTTTCTGGTGCTTAAAATTTGAAACCATTTTTTGTTGCCAATGCCTAAGTCTGCCATTGCTTTCTTTGCTGCTGAGATGTATTAGGAACTTTAAACTTTGGCTTTTTCCTCTTGGCTTTTGAAAAGGACTGCTTAGTTTCAGTTTTTTTTTTTCTATATTTTTATTTTTATATTATCATTTTTTCAAAACACTGATTAAAAAGGACACCCGGACAAAATTAGGTGTTCACAGCTGCCCCTCTTTACTTGTTTCTTATTAGATAGTAGGTGTAACCGCAGTTAACCTATTATCGTTATAAGAAACGGTAAAGACATGAACTCAATTTTGGCCAGGAGTTCACCGACAAGTAAACAAATGCATAATTAAAAGCCGACGGGACGGACTGCCCATGAGCTTCGGCGAGAGAAAGATAAAAAAGCTTGCGGAGTCGTTTGTCCGTGAAGCTCTGAACAAGCAGAGCTTACGGGTGCGGTACCGTCGAAGCTTGACAAAAAGTTTAAAAGCTTGGGAGTCGGTTATCCACTGAAGCTTGAAAGCAAAATGCGACAAGCTTCATGGAGTCGGTATCCGCTGAAGCTTGAAAACAAAAATGATTAAAAGCTTGCGGAGTCGGTTATCCACTGAAGCTTGAGAAGAAAAGTTGAAAGCTTACGGAGTCGGTTGTCCGCTGAAGCTTGAAAGCAAAAGAATTAAAAGCTTGCGGAGTCGGTTATCCACTGAAGCTTGGAAAGAAATGTTGAAAGCTTACGGAGTCGGTTGTCCGCTGAAGCTTGAAAGCAAAAGAATTAAAAGCCTGCGGAGTCGGTTGTCCGCCGTAGCTTGAAAGCAAAATAATTAAAAGCTTGCGGAGTCGGTTGTCCGCTGAAGCTTGAAAGCAAAAGAATTAAAAGCTTGCGGAGTCGGTTATCCACTGAAGCTTGAGAAGAAAAGTTGAAAGCTTGCGGAGTTGGTTGTCCGCTGAAGCTTGACAGAAAAGGTAAAAGGCATGCGGAGTCGGGTATCCGCTGAATCTTGAAAACAAGCAGAGCTTACGGGGTATGGTACCCGTCGAAGCTTAACAAAAAAGGTTAAAATCTTGCGGAGTTGTGCAATTTACTGGGTTTTGTACTCACAAGAGATAAAGCATTGCAATGCATGATGCCAGTATATGCCTGATGGAAACCTCAAATGATTTCAATGCAACACAAGGAGAGCATGTAACGCGTTGCCATTTTTATTTTATTTTATTTTTATTTTTTTATTTTTATTTTTATTATATATATATATATATATATATATATATATATATATATATCGCTTATGTGTTTCTTATTATCACACTTGAGCCATTGAAGTTTTGATCAAAGACGAGCACGGAGGTGAACAAACACGTGTAATGTCTGCGTGGAGAACAAAGGCTATGCGCTTTTGGAAGGGTACGCTTTCTCTGCAGTGATTGTCCCTATGCTTCCTGTCAGTAGACCACGGTGCCCTTTGTCGGGAGGTCATCTTGTTCTTTACGAACCTTGGAGATTTTCAAAGAAGTTCTAAATGCTCTTGAAGACATCAAATACATGTTTCACATCTCAGTATATACTCATCATAATGAATGCACACACGCAATTGACAAAAGTTAAGAGAAATAGATAATGGTAAAAAGAATGGAGAGTCAATGTCATTATATTTGGACTGAGAAGGTATACAAAGCAGATATTACAATGGAGTATGGAATTGCAGAAAGGTCGTGGAGTGGAAACACATCTCCTCAAATGACATCTCTTTCCATGACTAGTGTTAATATCCCTCATACTATCTCGACTGCTTACTAATCAACATCTGAGAATGCTATCTGCCCCGATCTTCATGCATCTAACCTACGGACTGCCCCAGTTCATCGACTTGACGACACTTCCATTGTTATATTTTTTATTTTATTTTTTTGAACCCTAACTTTTGCCTAGACCGCCTTTTCAGGTTTTCAGTCTAGCGGGTTGCTCTAACTTTTGCCTAGACTGTCTTTTCAGATTTTCAGTCTAGCGAGCCTTTTCTCTTTTCATTTTTCATTTTTCTTTTCTTTTTTTATTCTTCTTGGGAAGTGTGTTCAAGCATAATACTTTTTCCGCATCCGAGTTCACGAGGGAGGCGGGAGGTCTTCCCCATCCATCCTGGTGAGAATTAAAGCTCCTCCAGAGAAGGCCTTATTCACAACGTAAGGTCCTTCGTAGTTCGGAGTCCATTTCCCTCGATGATCCTTTTGGATTGGTAGAATCTTCTTGAGCACCAGGTCACCCTCCCGAAACTGTCGTGGGCGTACCTTCTTCTCATAAGCTCTCATCAACCTCTCTACGGTATAATTGGCCGTGACACAACGCCCCTAATCTCTTCTCTTCAATGAGGTTCAATTGGTCTAGTCGATCCTGGACCCACTCAGCTTCTTCTAATTCTGCTTCTCTCAGTACTCTTAATGAGGGGATCTCTACTTCAATTGGGAGCCTTGCCTCCATCCCATAAACTAAAGAATATGGCGTTGCCCTGTCGCCGAGGTGCGAATAGAGGTACGATAGCCGTGTAAAGCAAAAGGTAACATCTCGTGCCAATCCTTATACGTCACCACCATCTTTTGGACAATCTTCTTGATATTTTTATTAGCGGCCTCAACTGCCCCGTTCATCTTTGGGCGGTACGGAGAGGAATTATGATGCTTTATCTTGAAATTTTCGCACATCTCCTTCATCATCTTATTGTTCAAATTGGTCTCATTATCAGTGATAATTTCACTCGGCAACCCATAACGACAAATTAACTCTCTTTTGACAAATCTGATCATGACATTCCTAGTCACATTGGAATATGATGCAGCCTCCACCCACTTGGTGAAATAATCGATGGTAACAAGAATGAAGCGATGTCCATTTGAGGCTTTTGGTTCGATGGGCCCGATCACATCCATTCCCCACATTGAGAACGGCCAGGGTGCCGACATGACATTCAAGGGAGCTGGCGGCGCATGAACCTTATCAGCATATATTTGACACTTATGGCACTTCTTCGCATAATTAAAGCAATCAGCCTCCATTGTCAACCAATATTGGCCAGTCCTCAAGATTTTCTTGGCCATTGCATGACCGCTCGCGTGTGTTCCAAAAGGTCCTTCATGTACCTCCTCAACTATCAGTTTAGCTTCTTTTGCGTCAACGCACCTCAACAACACCATGTCATGGTTTCTTTTGTAGAGAATATCTCCATCTAAATAGAAACCCATTGCAAGTCTTCTTAGAGTTCTTTTGTCATTTTCAGAAGCACCCGGAGGGTATTCCCTTCTTTGGATGAAACATTTGATGTCATGGTACCACGGTTTTTGATCAGCCTCTTCCTCTATCACTTGACAATATGCAGGATGATCACGACTTTCCATTTTGATGAGTGGTAGGTTCCTCTCGTCACTTACTTTGAACATTGAGGACAAGGTAGACAGCGCGTCAGCTAATTGGTTATCTTCTCGGGGAATATGATGAAATGTGACTTCGTCAAACTGCTCAATCAAACCTTTGATGTAATCATGGTACGGAATTAACTTGCCATCTCGGGTTTCCCATTCCCCTCTTAGCTGGTGGATGACTAATGCAGAGTCCCCATATACCTCCAGTCTCCTTGCTTTTGCCTCTATTGCTGCTAAAATACCTAGTGCACAAGCTTCATATTCGGCTATGTTGTTTGTACAATCGAAGCAGAGCCTCGCAGTGACAGGGAAATAATCATTTTCTGGTGAGATTAAGATTGCCCCGATTCCGTGCCCCAATGCATTAGAAGCTCCGTCAAATAACAAGGTCCACTTTTCTTTTTCTAGTGATTGCTCGCGATCAAAAAAAAACCATTATATCTTCATCTGGGAAATCGCATTGCATCGATCCATAATCTTCCACTGGCTGATTGGCTAGATATTCTGCGAGAAACCTTTGCCTTTCTTGCTTTTTGGGTGACATAGACAATGTCGTATTCCGATAGGAGGACTTGCCAGCGAGCAATTCTTCCAGTCAGTGCAGGCTTATCAAAGATGTACTTGATCGGATCCATTTTGGACACCAACCAGGTAGTGTAACACAACATGTAATGCCTCAAACGGCGGGCTGCCCAAGCTAAAGCACAGCAAGTGCGTTCCAGCAATGAGTAGTTGGCTTCACAACTGGTGAACTTCTTGCTTAGATAATAGATGGCATGTTCCTTCCTTCACGACTCATCGTGTTGCCCCAAAGACACAACCCATTGATTCATCTAGCACGGTCAAATACATGATAAGAGGTCTTCCCAGGAACCGGGGAACCAAGACCGGAGGCTCCTGTAGGTATTGTTTGATCTTCTCGAAGGCTTTTTGACAATCTTCATTCCATGTTACTGCCTGATTTTTGCGTAGCAATTTGAAGATTGGTTCACATGTCGCGGTCAGTTGGGAGATGAACCGGGCAATGTAGTTCAATCTTCCTAAAAACCCACGAACTTCTTTCTCTGTTTGAGGTGCTGGCATATCGATGATTGCTTGTACTTTTCCAGGATCAACCTCTATTCCTCTTTGACTAACAATGAACCCCAGAAGCTTGCCTGATTTCACTCCAAAAGTGCATTTGGCTGGATTCGATCGGAGCTTAAACTTCCTTAAACGCTCAAAAAGTTTCTGCAGATTATCAACATGGTCATCTTCGGATCTGGACTTGGCGATCATGTCATCTACATAAACTTCTATCTCCTTATGCATCATGTCATGGAATAAAGCCACCATAGCCCGCTGATATGTTGCCCCAGCATTTTTCAAGCCAAAGGGCATAACCTTGTAGCAAAAGGTTCCCCATAAAGTAACAAATGTAGTTTTCTCCATATCTTGAGTGCCATCTTGATTCGATTATACCCGGAGAATCCATCCATGAAAGAGAATAATGCATGTTGGGCAGTGTATTGTCTACAAGAACATCAATGTGAGGCGGAGGAAAGTCATCTTTTGGGCTAGCTCTGTTCGGATCTCGATAGTCAACACACATTCGAACCTTTCCATCTTTCTTGGGAGCGAGGAACGATGTTAGCAACCCATTGAGGGTACTTCACAACTTCTAGGAAACCCGCATCCAGTTGTTTCTTGACCTCCTCCTTGATCTTTAAGGACATTTCCGCTTTCATCCTTCGTAGCTTCTGCTTTACTGGAGGACACTCCGGTTTTAATGGCAGTTTGTGTTCTGCTACACTAGGGTCTAACCCTGGCATGTCTTGGTAGGACCATGCGAAAACATCTTTATAATCCATCAACAACTTAATCAATCTACTTCGCTCATTTTCTTTCAGGGAAAGGCCGATCTTGACCTCTTTTTTATCATCTTCGGTTCCCAAATTGATTAGTTCACTCGGCTCTTCATGGGGTCGAAGTTCCCTAGCTTCTTGCTCTACCAACCTCAATAATTCAGGAGGGACTTCCCCATCATCATCAACAACCTCATCAGCATGATCAATAGGATAGTCAAAATTGTATCTTTGAGTTATTAACACTTGTCATTTTCAAGAGAGTCACTTTTAGATCTGCATTTTGGTAGTTATCAGGGAAAGATAAATGAATAACGGATAAAGATGAGAAACTGTATTTATTGGTGAGGAGCGATGAATAAAAGCGAAAGTAAAAAAGATAAGAACACAAAGATATCGAATGCATGCATTTATTGATAAGTCATACTGAAACGGAAACAAGTAAGCCCATTACACAAAACTCCTAAAGCCTTGGGCAGAGCTAAAGGATAAGCATTACAGAATTACTTTGAAAAGGACTCTATGGTCTTGGGGAACTCAATGATCTCCCAATTGTTGAGCTCTGTATCCGGAGAGCATGGATACACCAGATTGATACCACGATCGGTAGGATAATCATCTTCAATAGCTGCTGCTTGGTCCAGGAATGCAAACCCTACGCTTTGGAAGCTCTGTCGAATGTCACAGATGGGAACCCTTTCAGCCTCGTATTCACGATTTTCCAGCCGAGCCAACCTCTTTCTTTTCTTCTCTTCTATAACCCTCATCTTGTCGGCCTTAGTGGGTTTGTATCCCAACCCAAACCTATCCTTGTTCTCAGTGAGCATGAGGATGTCAGCGACACCTTGCCTATTCCTCCCCAGACCGCTTCCAGGTTGGTATCCTCCTTCAAGCATAACCTTGGCCATCATGATGGACGCTTTGGATGACCGAGGTTTCAAGAGTGGAGCTCCCTCCCCAACATAAGTGGCATTGGCAATTTCAAGTGACTGGAAGGCGGTCTCGAGAGCTTCCTCGGCAGCTTCAATATAAGGGGTTGTTGATGGCTTGCTTACTAACAGATCCTCCTCTCCAGAGACAATTATGAGCTTACGATCAACAATGAACTTCACCTTCTGGTGCAATGTGGAAGGTACAGCTCCAGACGAATGGATCCATGGTCGTCCTAGGAGACAACTGTACGTTGGTGTGATATCCATTACTTGGAAAAGTACTTCAAAGGTGCAGGGGCCAATCTGAATGGGCAATTCAATTTCTCCCATGACTTCCCTTCGGGTGCCGTCGAAAGCTCTTACAATCATTGTGCTTGGCTTCATGTGAGTTCCATCGAAAGGCAACTTTGCTAGTGTTGACTTTGGCATTACATTCAAAGAAGAGCCATTATCAATGAGAACCCTGGCCATGACATGGTCTCGGCACTTCACAGAAATGTGCAAGGCCTTGTTGTGCCCCATACCTTCAGCCGGTATTTCATCATCGGTGAAAGTGACATAATTATCAGCAACTATGTTACCTACAATGTTATCGAGCTTATCAACTGTGATGTCATGGGAGACATGCGCTTGATTCAACACCTTCATCAGTACTCTTCTGTGTGGCTCAGAGTTCATCAATAGAGACAAAAGAGATATCCGAGCCGGAGTCCGATTTAACTGATCCACAACCCTATATTCACTCTGCTTGATGAACTTCAAGAATTCACCTACCTCCTCATCAGATACACCCTTTTTATTCTAACCCCAATAGCTTCCTTGTCATCTAGGATTTCTTCCACCTTCTCTTTCCCTTTGTGATCCTTTCCTTCCTTTTCTATTGCCCCCTTTCGCAATACCTCTGGAGTGTAAATGCGACCACTCCTAGTCATTCCACCAATTCCTGAAATGTTGGTGACCACAGTAGTCCCGTTGGAAGGATTGGGTTGGACCTGCATCTCATACTTCCATGGTACTGCTTTGGTGTCCTTGTAAGGGAAAGGACTTGGAACTCGGATGACGATTGGTGTTGGCCCATTTGGAACCGGCAAAGGTTTCTTCTCAGTATAGTATATCACCACTGGTCTCGGAGTGACTTGCTCAGGAATTGGTTGAGGATTAACCACAACAGTAAAAGGGGTTATCTTAACCGGGGTTGGGGAAATTGTAGATTCAGCAACCATATTAATGGCATACTCATTTGATTCACAACCAATTAAGATAAGCTTCATATCCATTAGCCGCTGCACAACTAGCGAAACTCGAAGCAGTCTTCAATCGAATGCCCCATGCTCCCATCAAAGTCACACCTTATATCTCCATCGAGAGCCTTTTCTTCCGTGGCCGGGATTTGGATCAATCCACATTTGCACATCTCTCTGAAAACAACTCTCATAGGAGTCCTAACATCGGCCACTTTACTCTTGAGAGTATGTTCCAAAAAGCTCCCAATGGCATTGACTCCCGCACCCCCATGATTTGGCATAGGACCTTGTCTCCCATTCGGAGCATCCTTTTGAAAGCTCAACCACTTAGCGTCAATAAGGTCTTGTACCTTAAATTTGAAAGCCCTGTAGTTCTCGGTGGAATGACCTACTGCCCCTGCATGGTACTCACATTTAGCATTTGGATCAAACCACTTCGGATAGGGAGGCCCCAATGGTTTCATCGGGATTGGAGTCAACACAGATTTGCTTATAAGCTGATGCAGTAGCTCGGTGTAGGTCATGGGTATCGGGTCGAAATGTAATGGCTTTCTTTCCGAGTTGTATGGTGGTCTTGTTTGGCTGGTGCTTGGCTGGACGATTTGAGGTGGCATGGTGTGGTGTGTTTGAGGCTGAGAAGGGTATGATGGCCGGTAGGGAGCCATTTGTTGAGGGTTTGGAAATTGCGAGGTTGCAGCGATGTATGGCTGGTTGGCTTGGTGATATGGAGGTGGTTGGTAATATGGGGTGTATTGGGCATGGAAGGCGGGTGTTTGGTTTGGTCTCCATTGGTTCGGTTTCTTCTGTTCCAAGGTTACTGCATGTGCCTCTCCCTCCTTCTTTTTCACGAATGGGGTTTTCTTTGGGCCGTTCCCTACTAAAGTCTCGGCGATCTTTCCATTCCTCATTCCACTTTCAATTCTCTCGCCGATGATGACCATGTCAGAAAAATTTGATGACACACTCCCAATCATCCTATCATAGAAAGGCGACTGGAGTGTATCAATGAACATTGCTACGATTTCTTTCTCGGCTAAGGGAGGCTCCACCTGAGCAGCCAGTTCCCTCCATCGTTGCGCGTATTGTTTGAAAGTCTCTACATCTCTTTTTGACATATTTTGGAGTTGCCTCCTATCGGGAGCCATGTCAACATTGTACTTGTACTGCTTCAGGAATGCATCTGCTAGATCCTTGAAGGACCAGATGTGTGCCCGCTCGAGATGCGTATACCAATTTGAAGCTGCCCCAGTCAAACTATCTTGGAAGAAGTGAATCAAGAGTTTATCATCTTGGGCATGTGACGCCATCTTCCTAACATACATGGTCAAATGGTTCTTGGGACAAGTGGTTCCCCGATATTTGTCAAAATCAGGCACCTTAAATTTCGACGGAATTACAACATTTGGCACCAGACAGAGTTCCGAGGCATCCCGAAGACCATAACTATTCACCCCTTCAATGGCCCGCAATCTTTCCTCTAGTACTTCCAGCTTTTCTTTAGGTGGGAATCCCCCGACTGATTCATAGGAGCTTCTCACGTACATATAATGGGCAAATTAATATGGCATGGAGGAGGAACCGAAGTTTGGCATCATTTGAGCCCCCTGGGGTCCATAATGTAGGGTGTATTGTGGGGGCCTTGGATTGACAGAAGGTGTCACTATCGGGGTGTTACCATCTGTAGGGTTGACATTTTGTGCTTGTGGTGTTTCGACAGTATTGGTGGGGATTTGTGCTTGAGTGATGTGTTCGGAGTTCTGAATACCATCTTGTGGACTGGGGGCTGTTGGTGGTACAAACCCACGAGGCAAACCGTATGGGGGATTGTTCGGGTCAAATGAAAAATGAGTTTGGTTGAGAGGCATCATGGCCCCTGGTTGGTTGAAACCTTGAATAGGAATCTGAGAAAAACCGGGCGGGATGAGAGGTGTGGCTGGCCGTCCTTCGTTCGAGGCTGGAGGGTTCTCCTCTGTGTTCTTCTCCTTCTGCATTTCTTGTAGGATCTCCATCATCTTAGCCATCTGATCCTTGATTTGACTGACTTCATCCCTGATCACTTGAACTTCTTCTAGTTCATCCGCCATGGCTCTTGCCTGTGATCGAGTGCGATAAGGGTGTCTTGGAGCAATTGTTCAAAAACCACACTGTTTTATTTAATAAAAGAAAGAATAAATGAATAAAATCAAAAGAGCATAAACCAATTAAACTCCATTTTTGAGAGGAAGACCGTCGCATACACTTATAGCAAGAATACTCATCCTGCAATCAAATCTAGTGGTATAATTCCCTCTAGCTTGACTGCAGTTGATGTCGAGTCCAAGGGAGAATTCACTCCTCGATAGACCACATCTGTACTAGCAATGTTATTGTTTGATGATACCCATATTTTACGCAGAAAACACATCGTTTTTAGGGTAAAAATATAGTTGATGAAGTATCTAAGGGAGAATTCACTCCTCGACAGATATCATCTGGAAAAAAGAGAGAGCATTCCACAAAAATTTGATGAAAACTTCTATTTCATTGGATGGATATTGCAATACAAACATGAGACTTTGGTCAACTAGAAAAACAATACATCGAGAGTTTTCATATTTCTAACCCCTCTTTGGGGACCTCAAAATATTATGTCAAGAGCTTCATCTTCTTTTTCCTGAATCCCTTTGCAAGCTTCCCAAAATGCTTGAAGAACTCGATCCAACTCCTGGTGGTATCCCGGAGGAAAGGGTTCTTGTAGACCTGAATTGATACTTCTTCAAATCGATCCACCAACTGGGAAGTATGATATTGAATTCTACCAATCATGTCTTCATATTTTCTTCTCCATGCTTCCCTTTCATAGATCACATCCCTTACAACCAATTTCCATCCCTTTACCCATTCTGCGTGACGTTGAGCTTCTCCTCTTTCATTTTCTTGCATTTTGGTCCTGAGCCAATTTTCCCTTTCATTAGCTTCTGTTAATAATTGACGATATCTGGCAGCTTCGCTCCATCCTCGATCAGAGTAAAGTTCGGTCTGGGCCAAGGATTCTTGTAGAGATCCAACTCTCTCCTTTAGTATCTGTATTGTTTCGACATGAACCCCTACGTCCCACTCAAGCTCTTCTTTCTTCTTTAGAATTTTGACTAGCGTGTTTTCTTGACACTCCACCTTTGCTTGCAACTCTTGGATCACTGCTTCTTTCTCTTTTCTTGCCCTTTTCATGCGACTTGGGGCTTCGTAGGAATCGGTACATTCACTTCTCAAATTCTCGATCTGTAAATTCAGTTTTTGCACCTGGCTTTGGAGCTTGACGATAGTTACTTCTGCAACTTGGTTCTTTTCATCCAAAACCCCCATCTGAGCTTTTAGAATTTCAATTTTTTTCCAGCATTTGATCTTCTGTAAGAGGATTGTTTTCAGCACTGGGTGGGGGTTCCGATTTTGAAGGACACCCCCTTCTTGCCTCTCTCTATGCTTCATATATTTTTGTTCGAGCTATGATCCGCCTTCCTAACTCATCACGCCCTTTTATGTGAATATTGTTCCATGCTGACCTTATTGCCATTGTCTGACTCTTGATGCTTTCACATTCTTGATATAGGAAATATGCTCCACCCAGCAGCTCTTTTGGGGGTTCATCTTGTGTCCACCTGAGTTGGCACATTACTAGAGCTGGTGAATATGACACACATCCTCTAGGTCCCATCAATGGGACATTCGAGAAACCTCCACAACTGAATATAATTGAATCTCCATTGTACCATGGGCACATCCATCTAAATGAACGTGAGTCGACCTGATCAAACTCTTGTTTCCATTCATATAGTTTGCGTGACTTTAGCGGCATGCGAATGAATCCTTTCAACGGGTCATCCGTTCTATCAATTTTGTTTCCAGCATACGAGTGGGTCATAATCCAAACATATAACATTGGTGCACAGCATCGCAACTTTCCTTGTTGATTATGATGACAAACTTGTAGTGAGAGAAAAGTCTCAGCTAGGATAGCAGGGACTAAATTCACCCCGTATTCCTCAACTCTGTAGAAGACGTCCATGGCTGATCGATCAATCACATCCGGAATAAAGGGAAAAAGCACCAGTCCGTAGATGAGGAGAGCCAACAACCTATTAAAAAGAACCCATCGTTGTTGTTGAGCCAACTCCCTAAGGTAACCTTCCAAGAATCGCCTCTTCAAGCCCGTAGTGTTTCTTTTTTCCATTTTATCCAATTGTTCCGGTTTAAGTTCCAACAGATTTGCTATCTTCCCATCTACCACATATTGTCCATAATACAAATAGACACGTGATTCCTTTTGGATAGGCAGTCTCAGCATGTAAGCATACTCCTCTATGGTGGGAGTTACATCTAGGTCAGGCAATTCAAAACATCTCAAAGTTGAGTTCCAATACTGAGCGAATGCACTTAGAGCGGGGGCATCCACCGGAATACGTAATAGATCTAGTATCCTCCCATACTTGTTGTTAAAGTTCGAACGTGCCTTTTCTGACATTTGTTGACTAATTTCCCATAAGCTCTGAACATCATTGAGTGTCACGTCGATCTTGATGCTCTTCTTGGAACTGCTTGCATTGCTAGTACTCTTTCCGACGCTTGGTCCTTCCATTCTTTGCTATAAGATTAATACTAAGGTCTTCCTGTCAAGAAACACAAATAAAGAAAAAATTAGAAATAAAACACACGAAAAAGAAAAAAAAATGCCCTACATGCTTCATGTTGCATGAACCCCAATAGGGTTGGGAACCCTATGTCGGGTATGCTGTCAATGCACTACCTTCACTATGACACGCCGTTTATTAGGAGTGCAGTAATATTCGAACATGTCATTCGGGCTTGGAGCGACGATGTGTCGCCCCCTTTTCCCTTTTTTTTTTTTTTTGAAAACTTCATAATAAATATGTATGTGCATGCCAATTTATGTTTATGATGCCAGAAAAAAATGGAGAGAGAGAAAAAGTATGCTCCCTTTGTCCTAAATTGGGTAAAACTTAGGGTTGGACAAATCTGAGGTAATGACTCTAAACAGGTTGGCTACTAAGTTTGCTCTATCAGTGAAAATTAGGTAGGGTCTAGACTTCTAAAAGCCATGGTTCCCAGATTGCCCCTATCCCGAAAGATAAGGATCCGATTCATGAATCTAGTCACAAGTAGGGATAAACCCTCTCAATATGACCATCCCATGATATCGGGTACAACCTGAGTGGTGAATCAACAAATGTCAGGGAGGTACGAGACCTCTTCAATGACAATGTCGAGACACCGCCTAATCCTTGAGTTTTGAGCAAGCTCGGGTATAGAGCCAAAAGTGTGTGCAAGTTGTGATAGTGATGTGTGTGATGGGAGCACACAAACCTTCACAAAACCTACTAAAATAAAACTACCCCAAACCTGCAAAAGGGAACAAACAACACAAATACAAAAGTTCTCTATCCTAAGGTTGCAAGAATATACAAAAGCAGTTATGGAAGCATTAAAAAAAAAAAAAAGGTAAAACAAATATTTTCAAAGCTGTTTTTTTTTTAAAAAAAAAGAGAAAAGAAAAAAAAATAATAAATAAATAAAATTTGCACAACCAACTATGATAGGCCTGACTCTCAAAGTCGTCCCCAGTGGAGTCGCCAGCTGTCGCGACCGTCCCGTCCGGGAGGCGCGAAAAATGGATAAAAACAGAGGAGTCGCCACCAATATTTTATTTGGGAAAAACATTGGGAAAACCATTTATTTTAAGGAAAACTGGTCTAAAAAATAGAGAGATGAGTTCGGGAGTCGGTTACGAGTAGGGAAGGTATTAGCACCCTACGTCGCCCGTTTAAAAACGGTACCTCAAGTTAATTGTGCAAAAATCATTTTAATAACCTCTTAAATATTTATTTTAACCCAAAAATTATTTACAAGAAAGAATTATTCTTTTATTTTTAATATTTTAAATATTTTATTAATTTTTTACGTTTTTTAAAATTATTGTTTATAAAAACTAAATGAGGTTGAACATGGCACATGAGTCCACATGGCAACCTCAAATCTAAGGGACTGAACATGGCACCGTGTCCATAGAGCATCCCTAAAAATAGAAAAGTTTAAATATTTTTTGATTAATTATTTTAACATAAAAAGAGACACAAAAAAAAGGAAAATTTAGTTTTGGCCCGACAAGATGATTTATCTTGCTCCTACGTATTCCCGGGTGCGATGGGAAACTCAAAGCCACGTAGTTCTTTTGAAAATTTTTGATTGGTTGATCTTAACTTTTTGAAAATGATTTTATTATTTTTTTATTATTATTTTTTTATTATTTTTTGAAGAGATCCTCTTTTTTTTATATAAAAAAAAGGAGACTTTTATTATTTTTTTTATTTAAAATTTTATATTTAAAAAAACAGAATGAGATTATGCTTCACATTTTAAGCATCAACACATAACTCCTAACCTATGACTGGACCCAAAGCAAGAAAGAGCCCAACTTCAGTTTTTTTTTTAGAACATTTTGTTTTTAAAATAAAAGAAGGAAAGATGACCTAACAGCTAACCCACTAAGCAAGCAAAGAGGAAATTAAAAATACACCTATTGATCCTAAACCCACCAGCTGTCAGTAAATAAAACAAAACCCACAACCCCATCAAAAACCCAACCCCAAGACATAATAAATATCAAATAAAAACAAAAGAAGGAAAGAAGGAAAGAGTGAAGCTTGACTTCCTCTTTTACCAATGAAGAAGCGGATGGGGAGCAACGGCCAAACAGGGGATGATCGGACGTATGAGGCGGCGCGGAGAGGCGGCGGCGGTGGCGTGGATGACGACGAGTCTCACGGATCTGCGTCCGGGCTCGTGGTTGGCGTGGAGGTGGGAACGGCGGAGAGAGGGGCACGGATCCGGCGTGGCGGGGACTCGCGGTGGCTCTCGGTGGAGTGACGGTCGGCGACTTCCGGAGGTGGCGAGGCGCGGACAGAGAGCGAAGCGATGGTGGGAGGAGCAGATCTGCGTCCGGACAGCGATTTGGTGGAGGTGCTTGCGGCGGCCGAGGCGGCGAAGCGGCGGTCAACGGCTTCGGAAGTGGGCGAGGATGCGGACGAGAGCGAAGCGATGGTGGGAGGAGCAGATCTGCGTCCGGACAGCAGTTTCAATGGAGGTGCTTGCGGCCGAGGCGGCGGAAGCGGCGGTCAACGGCTTCGGGAAGTGGGCGAGATGCGGACGAGCGAAGCGGTGGTGGATGATGCTTTGGCCTGGCGGTGCGGCGGGGAGCTTACGACGGCGAGATCCCGTGGCGGTGGCTGGGGTTGCGGACGGTGGCGGTGCGGAAGCTGGATGGCGAATCTGGTTTGTGTCTTATGTTTCCATTTTTGTGTCTTTTGATTTAAGATGATGAATTTCTGTTGTTACTGAAAGTGGTGTTGTGTTGTGGTGTTGTTGGGAGGAAGATGAAGATGATAGGTATGGGTGGCTTGGGGATTAGAATGAAGTTAGGGATAATGTCTGGTTTGACTCAAAGTTAGAAGGTATTATGAAGGTTTGAAGGAGATGATGAAGTGTATGTCTGAGCCCCCTTTCTGTTCTGAACTTCCCCCTTTTTAAATCCTCCTTGCTTGCAAAACTCCAAAACAGAACCCAATGGCCACAATGGATAGTCACTTTCATTCATTTCCTTCTCAATGTTTTCTGCATATTTGCTTCAATCTGTGTATCTTTGCAACTTCCCTTTATTTATGATTCAGGTTTGACCATGCTTCAAGGATAGCAAAGCATCACATGTACCCATTTTTTCCTTTCTCGGTGCTTAAAATTTGAAACCATTTTTTGTTGCCAATGCCTAAGTCTGCCATTGCTTTCTTCTTTCTTTGAGATGTATTAGGAACTTTAAACTTTGGCTTTTTCCTCTTGGCTTTTGAAAAGGACTGCTTAGTTTCAGTTTTTTTTTCTATATTTTTATTTTTATATTATCATTTTTTCAAAACAACGATTAAAAAGGACACCTAGGACAAAATTAGGTGTTCACAATGGATATATAACAAAGAAATAGCTTTTTGGATTCTTAGGTTATACTGATTTATTTATTTATGTTCCCAGGTGGATTTGTGTAAGGACTCTGTAATGGCAATCTTTGGGCAATTTGGAGTGTAGCATTTTAGTTACAGTGGTTCTTCCTTATGTTGTTGGGTTATTATTGTATATGGGTTGGGGTACCCCTTGTACCCTTTAATCAATATACATTTAGCTTATCGGAAAAAAAAATATTGTATTTAAGCTTTTGTATGTAAATGTATAGTTTGTTGAGTTTTGCTAAGTGCAATGGGATGAATAAACTGTTTAATGTCTTAGTTTTGCTGAGTGCATATGAGAAATATAGAAAAACAATGTAAATAATTAAAAAAAAGGGAATAGGTAGCGTCTTCTTGAAAATACGCTGCCTAAAGTTAAAAATAGATATCGCTACCTTGAGAAAGCACTATCTATTGCAAACTTTAGACAGCGCTTCCTTGAGAAAGCGTTGTCTAAAGTATGTAATAGATTGTCTTATTACGAACTTTAGACAGCGCTTTATCAAGAAAGCGCTACCTATTCCTATTTTCAGTAGCGCTTTTTTAAGCGCTATTGAATCTCTCCCACCTTCGATAGCGGGTGAATAGATAGTGCTTGGAAGCGCTACTAAAGGCTAAAAAAAACCGCTATTAAAACAATTTTCTGTAGTAGTGGCTCAAGAGAGGCCTTCATTTCGAAATGTCCTAGAATACATCCAATTGGAAAAATAATGAGAGAGACCATTTATGCATTCAAACCAAATATTAGTTCAGAACCCACTGAACAAAAGCCAAACTGTTTCATAATTGTTCCAGCCTTGACTCAATCTAAAATTCGTAAGCATATCAAGACCAGACACAACCAGTGGCAAACAATTTTCCCATTAACATAGCCCAATCAAAGTTTTTATTCCACAAATATCACATCTGAAAATATAAAATAGTGATAAATATATTGGGTGTTTGAATACTGTGTAGCGTTGAATGTGCAAGAGTACAGCTTGTAATTTATATAATAACGTTCTTTTTTATTCAAAAAAGAAAAGAAAAGAAGATAAATACATTGAGTAAAACTTAAGTTAGTTTTATATGAAGAAGGAGACAACGGATTTATAAAAATAAATTTATGTAAAAAAATTATAAAAAATAATTTATGATCTTTTTTATAAGTTTTTTTTTTAGCTTATGTCAATAACATTGTCAGATAAATTTATAAAAATAAGTTGTTTTTAATTTGTTTGAAAAAAACTTATTAAAAAAACGTTTAATTAAACTATTTATCCGAATGTACTCTATCTTTTCAGTCCTTAATTAAAAATCTTATAAAAAAATTTAAGTGATGTGTTTCTTTTTATGAATTGTGATATATTTAATTATTAGAAGTCTTCTATCACTAACCTCATTTCCACTTAGTTAACACTGTTTTGTTTCATGCCCAACTCAAGTCAACGTCAACAAGCATCACAGCGTTGGTAGAATATATTGTTTCTTCCAACATTGACGAAGGTCACGTCCAACATGTTATGTAATTTCCATTACTTGAAAATTTTTTATTTTAGAAAACGAAAGGACAAAAAAAATTATGATGTGTTAGATAAACAACTAAAATGGGAGAGAAAAACATGTCCAAGTCAACTCAACATCAACTAGCATCACTGACTCACTATTTTATTAAAAATTCTTCCCACATTGACGAAGGTCGCGTCCCACATATGTTAACCAGAGTTTGCGTAAGAAAATTAATAAATAAACAAAAACATTTAAATACTTAAATAATAAAACACACAAATTGTCAAAGGGAGTAAAGAATTCAAATAAAAAATAGGTATTATAATGATTACATTATATCACTAACCTCAATTCGACATGTAACATCAATGGCTGCTCTATGGATTGACGATTGTCCCTACAGATCAACGTGCTTTGTCGTTTTCCCAGGAGGTCACCCATCCTAGAATTGCTCCATGTCAAACACGCTTAACTGTGGAGTTCTTAAGTGATGGACTCCCAAAAAGATGCATCTTATTAGTATAGGTAGTACCAATCAATTCATATAAGTCTTCCTCAACTGTATAGTCCCATACCTACACAGTCTCAGGATCCCTCTCATTCGGGTGTGTAATCGGTTCATTCATGTCTCCCTCCGCCTAGAAGTCTGCCAGGAGCCGCTCCTTGTCCGTGCCTTCTTGCACCGGCGACCACTCCCCACCCTCGTCGGCACCCGAGTGTTACATGCCCACCAGCTTCCGCTTTGGTTCGTCCTCGAACCACACCGTACTGGGAGAGGTGCCGCTCTGATACCATTTGTAACATTCCTGACCGCTCTACGGATTGACGATTGTCCCCACAGACCAACACGGGTCTTTTTAGCGTGCTCTGTCCTCACTCACACGCTTCCTGGGAAAACTTCTCAGGAGGTCACCCATCCCAGAATTGCTCCAAGTCAAGCATTCTTAACTGTGGAGTTCTTAAGTGATGTGCTCCCGAAAAGAAGATGCATCTTGTTAGCATAGGTAGTACCAATCAATTCATATAAGCATTCCTCAACTGTATAGTCTCATACCTACACAGTCTCAGGATCCATCTCATTCAGGTGTGTAATCGGTTCACTCATGTCTCCCTCCGCCTAGAAGCCGCTCCTTGTCCATGCCTTCTTGCACCGATGACCACTCCCCGCCCTCGTCGGCACCCGGGTGTTACACGACCTATAGTCGATAAGGACTAATTTAAAATAGAGTGACCATTGAAAACACTAATTAGAGATGACATAAGGAATTGAGAAATAGTGCAGAACCTCATGAAGACCACTAATTATTAGGAAAAATTGAGTTTAAAAAAATTGATTTATGTTTGGAAATAATATTGTAAAAATGAGTTTAGAAGAATTATTTTTGTTTAGATATAATAAACTAGAATCACTTTTGATGTGTAATTTACTAAAAAGGACATGAATATTAAAAGCAAAGCGTATAACACTGATTATGGTTTATATAGAAATTGTGTTCGGTCTCCCAAAATCTATGCATAGTTTCTCGAAAAATATATGGCGACGGTACTGATTATTAGATACAATAACCGCAGAGAATCTGGATCCAATATTTAATTTTTACTAAATTATTTTTGACATAGTAGCCACAAGGATAAACATAGTTTAATGTTGATGATATTTTGTAAAATAATCGGTTTTTCCTCTTTCTAACCAATTAAACACCTTGGATTCATACCCATTTCTCTAATTTGTGGAACTAAATTCAGAAGCAAAATCCATGGAGTATATGAATTTTAAAGAAGAAAGCATTTAAACATTTTCACTTTGAAAAAACTGCTTTCTAGCTGGAAAAGATTTGAATTGAATTTCTACCAGAAGTGATGCACAATACATGGTCCAATAATAACTTTTGCACGCACATGCACTCTGGTGGTGATAGAGAATGACGCTTATCCTTGTATTCAAGGTCAAGGAATCCTCCAGAAAGTCGAGAAAGGAATTTGGGAATAGTGCTTTCTTGCCTTTTTCATTCAATATCATACTATTGAAAGAGTACATCAGCAACCAATCATTGGTTGTCCTTAATTCCAGGAAAAGTAAACGCTGAAAGTGAAATACAATGCAAAAGGAAATAACTAACAATGGAATAATATCTTGGCAAGAATAAGATTCTAACAACCTAGTGACTCAGCACAGTCACACAGGAATGCCTTCTCTTGCTAAACCTTCACACATAGTCTTGGAGATGGCTAGGCCTTTTAGTAACACATTTGGGCCGCCCTTTGGTGTCACTTGAAGGGCCTGGGTCTTGAGGCCTATCAGGTGGTGTCACTCATATAGGTTTAAGGATT
This sequence comes from Sophora flavescens, assembly GCA_030762895.1. Lineage (NCBI taxonomy): Eukaryota > Viridiplantae > Streptophyta > Magnoliopsida > Fabales > Fabaceae > Sophora > Sophora flavescens. The sequence continues at coordinate 259,080,742 of CM061063.1, forward strand.
TGGGTTTTGTTATTCCCACCCATAAATTACTATTCCCACCTCTCTCTTTAATATTTTCTCACTGTTTTACCCATATTACCCCTAACCCCTTACCTACTCACACAACTTTCTAACCCGTAAACCACTCCCACCCCACTTCTTCGTTTTAAACTCTCACCTCCTTCTAGTTCTCATGGATTCCTCTTCCAAACCAACCAGCCAGTGACAGCGACATAGAGACGACAAAGAAAAGCTTTCCATTTTTTTAACTTACAAAAGTGGTATTGTTTAAAATTTTTGAAAAAAATACTTAATTATAATAATCAAGGTAACTTAATTATATTAATAAGGATTATTTTTTAAATTATAATCATAATTAATCCTAAATATTAATAAATTAGTTATATTATTATTGATAAGTTTAGTCATTAATAATAATAATAATATTTATTAATTATTAATCAACAATAATTAAAAAATTAAATAAAAATTAACACTTACGAAAACTATAGTTTCCATAAATCTTAATTTTGTGGACACTTACATAAACTATAGTTTCCATAAGTATAATTTCTTTACATAAGTCTTAATTTTATGGACACTTACGAAAACTATAGTTTCCATAACTATAATTTCTTTACAAAAATAAAAATAAAAATACAGTTTTCGTAAGTGAGAATAAAATTTCAAATAGGAACTATGGTTTGTCTCTACCATGATAATTGATATCAAACACTGACCTTCAAGTCCAAATAGACTGCTCTAATCAAAGACTTTTCAAATAAGAACAAAAGACTACTAATTATCAATCAGTGAATGGACAATTGGACAAATGTGCTAGCAACTTAAGGTGAGGACGTGTGTTGTCCCACAGGCCGACAAATGAAATTCCATTCTCATTCAATGTTCCATATAAACCAAGCACACTATGATGCTATTTTCCTAGTTCTTTTTACTCCTACGGTTCTTCCAGAACCCACCAGATATCATTTTTTCCACTAGGATTAGTTCAATTTCTTTTTTTTAATAGAAGGTTCACTATACGTATTAATTGTGTAAAGAGCTCATTTTATACCAAAAATAAAATTCATTTTCTTATATATACAAATACAACCTTAATTGGCATACTTGTGACCTTTAAGATTAAAGATATATACTACTATACACTATAAGAAAAATTGAAATTGTTGTGAACCAAATCATGACCCTCTAACGTTGGCCCACATATCGAGATTTAACCCACATAAAGACTTGGCCTATTAAAGGTCTAAAGAACTCGGGGAACGGACGAGTCACCCTCAAATTGAGCGAAACGCTCGGTCCTAAGGTCAGAACTCATAACAGGAAGGAGTTGACCTATTCCACCTTGGTAAAGGCCCCCTACCGACCAAACAGTACCATCGATATGGATCGTCGCTGGCACACGTGACCCCTCTAATCACCATCCTCACCACCCTACATCATCGCTGACCCAAACATCACATAACATGGGAGCTACACCAACTCTCCGAGTACCACATGACATACGGTAAGGGAAGCCTTACCAGCAGTGGTAGTAATGCTTACCAGGGGCATCACTATAGAAGGGGACCCAAAGCCAGAAACCAAGGTAAGTAACATCGATATCGCATACATATATTATCTGCAATACCCTTGTTGACTTATGCATCATGGTGTTTTCACAGGTACACCCTCAATCGGTCCAACCAGAGGAGCAACGAAGGAGGCGAAGTTTGACACCTTCCTCAAGCCTTGAAGCCAAAATATTGGGTCATTCCAGCATAGACCCAATATCGAAGATTGACTTTTAAAGATTGAGTTATGGGTCTCTCTCAAAACACAAATTATCAACGAATAAAAGTTGTTGATAAGTGCTAACTACCAATAGATAATTGACGGCTTCAAATCCGTCAGAAATTTGTTCGACACTAAATATTATAGAAAGACAAGCTTAAAGTTGTCGATAAATTGACAGTCAGGTCATTAGAAAAGCTGATGATATATGAGTTAATCCAATTCATACTAAACCACAACTTAATTTTATTTTGGATTGAATAACTTTTAGGCTCAAAAACTATCCAAACCGATTCGCGAACACCCATATTCCAGGTCCTTCAAGAATTGTCAAAATCTTAATTTTATGTATATGTTCAGACATTCAGTGCACTACTATATATATGATAGGATCTTCAAGTATGAAATACCAAAAGCACTAGGTGAACAAAACGCATAACCACATTGTTCTCAAAAATTGAAATTTTCTTTCATGAATATGAAATCTAATAATTCATCTTTTTTTTTTTTGAATATCAAATTTAATAATTCATTAATTGAAAACCGACACAGAAAACTTTTATGCTATAGGATGTAAGTATCTGAGATGGTTTGTCTCTACCATGATAATTGATATCAAACACTGTGACCTTCAGGTCCAAATAGACTGCTCTAATCAAAGAATTTTCATAAAGGAACAAAAGGCTACTAATTATCAATCAGTGAATGGACAATTGGACAAATTGCTAGCAACTTAATGTTGCGCGAGTGCGCAAACCTTGGTTGGTATACATCCCTTTTCGATCTGATGCCTATTACAAATTAACCTGTTATGCTGGTAGTGGCCAAACCAAAGCATATATATAATGGTTTTGCTTGTTAATATTTACTATTAGCTTAATGGAAAATAGAGTAGGGAACATTCACACACTAACAAAATTCACTTTACTTGATATTCTTAGCTTACTTGAAACTTTGTCAGATATTTTGGCTTATTTGAATTTTTTTTTAACTTACTCTTGACTTTCATAAGAGGTACAAATATATGACTATATATTTATATTTATATTTATACACATAATACCTCTCGAGGTTTGTAAAAAAAATAAAATAAAATAGAACTCTAAGGTGGAAGCCTAGCTGATATCTCGAATGGTAAAGCAAACATACGTATCATGTGTAATGCCCGGTTTTTCACTGTGTACTATTTTTATATTGGTAAAATAAATAACAATGTTTATATTTTTATTTTTAAACCTAGAAAATGATTTTGGATAAACCAATATCATATCCATACTCTACATTATCGTAGAAAGCTACGATTAAATTTTGGGTCAAAAATTCAGACAAAACCCAGTCTGCGATTTAATGACAGTAAGAATTTTACTACTCAAATGACCTAATTTTGACTCGTGAATGAAAAAAGTTATGATTTTTATGAAGTTTCCAACTTCTTTGACTATTTAAAAAATTTTCACTTAAAAAGTGAAATAATAAATATTATGCGGGCGTTATACGAAATCGGGTGAACGACGGAGCTGAAAACAGGATTTGCGGGACTCGCTAACGGATAAATACCTCGTCATTCATGATGACTCACATGGGGTGAGTCATATAGGTGTCTCCTCATAGTCATGATGGCTTTTAAGAGGATTTTACCATTTTAGCCTTTATGTTAGTTTTAACTACAACTTTGCCATCGTACAAGATTATCACTTTGCCCTTGAATTTTTGTGTTTTGGACCCAAATGCCCTTGATCCCCCATGGCCCAAACACCTCCAAGAGCCCATCCTCACTTCTATAAAAGGCAAGAGTCATCATCTTCATCAAACTTTGCCATTTTCACCATTAAAACCCTAAGTTCCATAGCTTGAATTTGTGAAGGAAGTAGGTGATTTCTTGCCAATTTCTTGATTCCAAGAGGTAAAACATGCTCTTCTCCCTTATTTAGCATCATGTTCTTCAATTAATTTTGTGTTTGGAAGTATTTATCAATATGATGCATATTAGGGTTTCTAGTTTCAAAAATCATAGGAAAATCCAATGAGCATGAAACCAATTTCTATAATCCTATTATCATCTCTATATTCTATATCTATGAGCTTGCATCAAACAAAAATTTCTAGCCTATTTAACCTAAAGAGGCCGAACCTAGGTTTTGGTGGGGGGAGGATTTTGTTCAATTTTTCTTAGCTAGTCTCGTATGATTCAATCTTATAAGTTACATAAGTATTGAATCTATGTGGTTTGAATCAAATAAAAGTTTCTAAGCCATTTTATTGGTCATGACCGAAACTTATTTGGTGAAGGATTAGAAGATTTAATTTCAATCTTTGTACAATGATCCTTGATTTAGGGTTTTAAGTGATTAAGAATCACTATTCCAAAAGTTTAGAAATTTTAGAGATTTTTAACCCTAAAGTCAGCCCTAGGCCGAAACCAACATGTAGGAGCATAGGTTTGATTAAGTTGTTTGTTTGTTTGTTAATTGGTTGTTATGTTTAATGAAGGATAAGCTAGGTTATCGTGTACCCGCATTACTGGCACTACTTGGATTTCTAGCAAGTCGTTTAACGGAGAAACATTGTTTTCAGGTAAGGGGATTACTCGAGGGGTTTTTCCGGTAGCCATGTGTAATTGTTGTTGTTTGTATTAATTATTGGGTGTATGTATTTCTTACGTAGTTAGCATTGTTTGCTTAGTAATTACTTGCTGTTAATTATTTGAATTATCTGCATTTAATTATTTGTTGTATTTTGTGGCATGTCTTTAATTTCTAATTGCTATATTAATGACATGAATTTATCGTTGATGTTGATTGTGGATTGGAAAGTCTGACAGTGGTCAGAACTTAATTAAACACTACAAAAAAAAGGTCATTTAGCGACCGAAAATAGTGACCGGATTTGTTGGTTGCTGTTTGCGACCGAAATGACGACCGATTGTAGGATCTAAATCAAACACTGATTAGAGTTGATACTGTGACCGAAATAGCGACCGAAATAGAACGTAGCAGAGTTATCGGTCTCTATTTCGGTCGCAAAATAAAGGAAAGTAAAAGCCAAAAATTGTTGACTTTTTAGCGACCGAAATGGCGACCAAGTTAAATGCAACGATTAAATTTTATCTATCTTTGCGACCGATATTAAATCGGTCGCTAAACGGCGCGCAAAAAAATTAAAATAAAGCATGTTAGCGACCAGATTTTAAATCGGTCGCTAAATTTATGAATTCAAATTTCAAATTAACCCATTTAGAGACCGATTTAGCGACCGAATAATTCGGTCGCTAAAAATGAAATCCCTAAAACCAGTGCAGCCCCCTTTCTTCCTCACTTGCCCGAATCTCTCCTTCTCTCTCACCGTTTCTCTCCTTCTTCCTCACTCGCGAGCTCCGGCCACCACCTCTTCCAGCTCCTCTCCGGCCACTACCTCCTCCACACGGTAAGCATACGTCTCTCTCTTCCTCTCCTTCTCTCTCTCACTCGCGTCTCTCTCTCCCTCTCCTTCTCTCTCTCACCCACGTCTCTCTCTCCCTCTATCTCTCTCTCTTTGCAGGTTTGATTCGGTTTGCAGGCTCTGTTTGCAGGTTTTGCAGGTTTTCTGTTATGATGAGTCACTACACTAGTCACCAATTCTGTTTTGCATTTGTTATTAGATTCAGTTGCATATATGAACTTCTTGATTAGGCTTGTTTTCTGTTATGCTCAGGGTGCTATATATATGTAGATATCTGATGAATGAATAATAGAGAAGAAAGATGATGAATGAAATTAGTATTTTTCAATAATAGCTTAGCTCTTACATTTTCCCAAGCTTAGCTAGTAGATATTACTTCCCATTACATTAGCATGTACAGCCCCGAGTAGATATCTGATATGTAATGAAAATGTCTTGAAGACTTTGAATTGATTTGTTGATTGTTAGTGAGGAGCTGAGCTCAATAGGATTCTGGTTGTGTGTTGGTAGATTAGAAATGATTCATGTGATTGCAATTGAATATGTTGTTTGTTAGTGGAGAGCTGAGCTCAATAGGATACTGGTTGTGTGCTGGTAGATTAAACTTGATGCATATGGTTGTAAACTTTATATGCTGTTTGTTAGTGGAGAGCAGAGCTCAATAGGATGGATGTGTCAATTCTATTGCTTGATTGCCATCAGTGGAGAGCAGAGCTCAATAGGACGTGATCCTGTCAAAAAGGTGGGATGCTTGTTGTGTGTTGCTAATTTAGAAGTTATGCATGTGTTTGACAATTATGTGTTACTTGTTAGTGGAGAGCGGAGCTCAATAGGATGTTTGCTACTATATTTTATCTAAGTTTGTATTGAAATATGCTTCAATATATATTTGTTGAAGTATGATGCAATCTTTATAAGTCAATGGTTTTATTTTCTGCTAGAGTTAATTATTAAGCTACGAAAGCCTTAGTTTCCTATTTGAGATTCAATATTAATAAGCATGCGTACCTTCTCAAGGCACGCATGCTCATTCGATATTTTGGATGTGCTTAAAGTATTCTTGAAGTTTGAGGTTTTTCTTTAATTCTGCCTTAAGGCCAAGGTCTTAGATAACGAAGGATTAAGTATAGGGTTAGATAAAATGAAGGGTGGGGCACAATTTGCCAGGCACATGATGTGCCGTCATCATTCAAACATTATTCACATTAGAAAGCAGCTCTGTACACAATATTATGAAAGTAACTCTGGTTTTCTACTCATTTGTTTCACTAGGCAATGGAGCTTTCCATAAATAGTTGTTGATGACCATCCTTACTAGGGGTGGCAAAATGATCCATTTGTCCACCATCCATCCAGTCCATCCATGAGAAAATCCATCCAATCCATCCATTTATAAAAAAATAATATAAATGGATTGGATGGATTGGATGGTTTTTTTAGTGGATGGTTTATGATCCATCCAATATTTTTTAAAATCCATTGGACCAACAATAAAAAATGTAATGGATCACCTTTTATCCATTCCAAAACCAATTTATTTTTTTCATATTATTTTTCACTAAATAAAAAAAAAACCTCCATATTTGTAACAAAAAAAAAACACTCCATCTAATTTTCTCTTCCATTCCCTATTATTTTTTCTTCACTATTTTTTATTTTATTTATCTACTTTTTTTTTTCTTTTTTTGTTACATTAAGTATTAACTAATTAATTGTTCTCAAGCACCAGTTGTAGTCCACGTTATCACGTACGTTTTCTTTTTTCGTTGCCTTTTTTGCTGATAAACTTTAAAAAAAGTATTAACTAATCGAAAGCATGGAAAGCCGTAACAAGTTTCGTAATACAATATCATGGAACGTTGTGGCAAAACAACCTCTGTAGATGCACATAATCAATAACTCCCATATAATAATAGAAAAATGGTCGTGATACAAAATGGTCATGAGATAGAGTGGAGAGAGAGTAGGAAAAAAGAGAGAGAGAGAAAGGGTAGAGAGAGGAAGAAAGAGGATAGCGAGGGTGACATAAAAATAATATTTTAACTTTTTTTACAAATTATTTTATTTTTAAAAATATTTTATGGATGGATAAAAGAGATATAAAATTATTTAATTTCTTAAAATAAATTTTAGTGGATGGATTGGATATCCATCCATGAAAAATTGTTAATGGATGGATCGGATGGATTTTATTTAATGGATCATTGATGGATTGGATTTTTTTTAATGAATTTTTAATGGATTATAATGGATTAATGGATTGTTTTTAATCCATCCGTTAAGATCCGAATAAAAATTTATCTGATCCATCCATTTGTCACCCTTAATCCTTACTAGGTTATCTAGGCATTTCCAGTAGGAAAAGTCCTCTCTATGACCATCCTTCAAAACGACGTAAAAGCATTTGCTTTCCTGAAAACTACTATGTTTGCTAATCTGTAAAGTTGCTTGTGAAGTTGCATTTATGTATTCTATTTTAACATGCTAGTATGCTACATGGATCTTTCCATCTTTTCTTATTATCACTTGATGAAGTTTAGACATATAACTTGTTTTCCTTATTGTTTTATCAGAAAATGGATCCGACTAAATGTTTTAAGACAGCTATCCATTTAGACCAGGTACAGTATCTCATCAACTTAAGAATAACGATCGGATTCACGTAATGATGGTTAAGGCATAAACTAATCATTACTAAATTGTTCTTGTGTATTTGCAGAATTTGATTTCAATCCCGCGATCATTCTACCGTCGTTGGGGAAACGGAATACCGCATGTTGTGACTATTGAAGACAAATGCGGAAATCTATTTAATGGGAATATAGTAATCCATGAGGATCACCCATATTTTGCAACAGACACAAATGGTATCAGGGAGTTGTATTTGTTGTCCATTGGTGTATTGGTAAAGTTTAAGTACCTTGGGGGTTCTCGCTTCTACATATTCATCCCTTTGGAAGATTGATGAGTTTTGATATTTTGATTAGTACTTATTGACTGTGGTGTGTTTTTATGTTTTGATCATTAATTAGTACATTATTAAACTTTTTTTTATAAACAATTATTAAACTTGCGTTAATTAATGTATGTGTTTTCTTGATCATATTGACTGTGGTGTTTTGGATTGTTAGTACATCATATTTACGTTTTCTATTTATTCAAAAAAAATATTGGTGCATTTTGTTTATATCAGAAATTAAAAATCAATGGGGTAATAGATGAAAAACAAAATTTGGTCGGTAGGATTAAGTTACAGGAAAATTTTTATAAAAAAAATTCAAATTTTGCAACCGAAATAGCGACCGAATATCGATCACCAAATTCGGTTATCTGAGCATGCGACCAACTATACGGTGACCGAAATATATAATTTTGTGACCGAAATATCGGTCGCAAATTTGCGACCAAAATACAAATTCGGTCGCTAAACAATATAGCAACCGAATTATCATGTTTAGCGACCGAAATCTTCGGTCACTAAATAGGTTTTTTTTGTAGTGAAATACGAGGTTAAAAGCATTTAAAAGCTTTTTTTTATTGATTAATGAGTTTAGTTCGGTGGAAATAGTAATATAATATTAAATATTTATTTATTTGGTAAAAATGGGGAAAAATGGAAAATAATATTATTTTAATGATTTAACGGCGAAAGAGCGTTTTTAAGAGTCACAATGAGGGCGTAACCGTGAAAATATTTTAACACCGCTAATTTTCACAAAATGAATTTCTAAATATTAGAAAATATTGTTTTAAGAGAAAAGTTTCAAAAATAATTTATTACAGTGTTGGAAAAATTATTTTACTATGAAAGTAATGTTTTGACCTAAAAAACGTTTTAAAACGACAAACGACGGACAATTCCGTCAATATTTACGAAAGTATTTTTAAAAAGGGTAATACTGAGTTATATTGAGAATTTGTCTCAAATGATGTTTCCAAGTTCAAATTATTGATTTTTGAACAAAAATGAGTTTTAAGGTATGTTGATAAGTTTACAAAACGAATTTCCAACGTAAAATGATTTTCGGTAAACAACGGGTTATTTCCGTCAACTTGGGTAAGTTGAGGAAACTTTGGTTTTGTTTTGTGTTTCACAGAACGAAAATGGTTTAAAGTTGAAAACAAACCTAGCTACTGAGACGTCGGGTCTAGTGTTCTATGATATGGGCCCGGAGTCCGAAAGGTGAAGTTATAGACTAGATGTCCTATAAATGGTGTATTGGTTTTGTGCACTAAAATCTACGTATCTAAGACTGGTGCATCGGTCTAGATTTCGTGATTTGCACACTTTTGACTTGGAGTCAGTTAGTTTTGAATGATGTATTAAACTTGAAAGTTTAAAATGGTGATTTGGTCATGAGACTTTTAGCTTCGACACATAATGATTGAACAAAAAGAAAACAACGGGAACAAAACGTTTTACATGCATTTCGGGGCAGACGTGCCTTTGCATTGGACTTCAATGCTTGATGGCAAGTATTCATGCAGTTTGCATCACTGTGCCTTGATGGATATATGACCACGAAACCATATACTATATATAGTAACCACTTTGCCTCGTTTTGGACTGTGGTATGGTTAATTTGAACTCTGCCTTATCTGGCAACGATTCTGCCTTATTGGCATTGATTCTGCCTTATTCGGCAATGAGAGCCTGATCAGCTTATTTATTTGTTGGTTGGAGCTCCGGAGTTAGGTATCAAAGTTAGTTGATAAATATATATTGTTTACCTTTGAATATTCATGTTAAATGGTATTTGAGAGTCGTACATGTGGTTATCGTTTTAAAATCCATATATTGGTTCTCACCCTTGCATGTTTTATTGTTGGTCTCCTCTCTGTATGGGTGTGTTATTATCTCAGTTTAGATGGATCCGGCAATGCCGTTGGCTCATATGGGGGTTAGTAGCCTCCATTTTGAGGACACTGACAACATAAACGGGTGGGTGATACACCCGGGAGACCACGTCGTGCGATACATCGGGCATGTACATATGATAGAGGGCACGATAGAGACAGGGCCCCAGCGAGAGGATAGATCGATGGAGACAATTGAGGTATCCTTACCTCCTATGTGGCTACTTCTGCAGCATTTGGTCGACCACAGACAGCTCGAGGCGGAGTCCATAGCTGAGGCAGCACCCGCGCCAGCTCCAGAGGAGTTAGTGATAGACCCTGAGGAGATGGTCAGTGACCCAGAGGAGGACCAGAGGAGTTTGTGGAGGATGTACCTGAGTACATTCCTCTGGACGATGACGGTGGTTCACCCGATGAGGGTGCTGGTGTGTCTTCCTCCGATTCATCCGCGGGGAGTGGGATTGAAAACATTATTTTCCAAAAGTAACCAGCATAATTGAATTTTATTTTCCGCAACGCGTTACTGTATAATAACCCAAGAAAGGATGTCACATCATGTAATTGTACTACCTTCTAGCTTTTACATTTTCTGTTAACCTCTCTTTTGTTCTAGTTTTTTTTTTTTTTGTAAAATAAGGACTTTGTCCAACCCTGCTAAACCTTGAGTGCTAGTATGTAGATTTAGCAATAATTTTAAGAGTATAATTTTCATATATTTTCAGTGTTAAGTTTTTGACATTGTCAATTAATCACAAATATGACAAATAATCATATTTGCGATTTTTAAGGTAATTATGATAAGATGAGAGGTGTTTCCACATGAGAGAGTAAGAGGAACAAATCTAAGCCTTTATATCACACATGAATTAAGATTAGAACACAAAGTTATGTGACTTTTTTAAGTAATCAGACCACTAACAAACTTTCTAACCCTCACCATCCACACCCTTATCCCTATAAAAGTGTTGGTTTAGTCTTAACCTTATCTTATCATTTGTTAATATTTGTTGTTATATGCATATCAGCAAAATGTTATATCTTTTACTTACTAAATTGTACATTTATATATATATATATATATATATATATATATATATATATATATATATATATATATATATATATATATACTATCTGTATCAGTCTTGTCTCTGGCTCAAAAACTATTGAAAGAGAATTCCCTAACTTTAAAGAATAAAAGTCACCTGACTTTGATAAATCCTAGCCATTGATTTCATCCAACGTACCAAAATAATGAACAGAATAATAACCTTAAAACAAAACATTAAGGAATTAAGAAAATACTTAGAAATATTAGAAACACTAGAACCAAATGAATATATTATTTATCACCAAGAATTGGTTAGAAAAAGAATAAGGCGATTAAAACAAGAATTAGAAAATTGTATAGGATAATGAGATTATCCGAAGAAATAGAAGCAGGGTTCAAAGAACTAGAAAGAATCATGAAAGAAATTAATAAAAATATTATTCAATTAATTGAAAATACAGACAAAATTGCAAATTACACATGCAATAAAATACAAAAGGAAAAAATGAAATAGAAAACATTAGAGAAACCTTAAATAATATTAATAAAGGAAAAGAGATAGATAAAAATGACGATATTATTAGAATAAAAATTATTTTGGAACAACTAGAAAACCTATTGGAATATGAAGAAAATAATAGATGTATAACAAAAAATGAACTAGAAGAAATTTTAGAATCCAGAAAATTAAAAGGAATAATAATTAAACAAGAACCAGAACAAGAATCTTCATGAATACCTACACCTGTATCTTCATGGAGGGGATAAAAGAAGAATATATAGAAACATTAAGAAAATCAAATAATTTAGAAGAAATTCAACAATTATTAGAACAACTCAAAATAGTTGAAGAAGAAAATAATCAAATACACAATATCGAAAAGATTGATAAAAAGGACATAGAAAACAAAGAAAATGAGGAAATAATCTTAAATTATAGTTCCTCTTCAGAATCTGAAGAAAACCATATAAAAATGGAAAGAGGTGAATATAGTGGAAAAAACCCTAAAAGAAAATGGGAAGAATATAAATATACACCTGAAGGAGCTTGGGATAAATATGAAACAGAAGCTATGTATAATAAAGGATATGCAAGGAAAAATAATAATAAATGGACAAAAGTTCAAGAAGAATTTAAACCTCGATACCATAATACAGGAAATATACTTGATCTTGACTGTATTAGAAATAAAGAAGATGTATTATTAAGATGGACGAATGAAATAATCCTAATGATCCTAATTGACGAAAGATTTAAACAGCTAAACTTTATAGAAACCAAATATTTTGTGACATTCAAAACAACAGGGAATGTGCAAAAATTTCTAATGAATAAAAGATGCAGAATGGATTAACTTCGGAAGAATGGTAGATAATAGCGCAGACTATGTTAAATTAATAATGACTCTAATACACCAAGAATTTTTAGGATATAATTTAATGGAACAAAGAGAAAAGACAAATAAAACTCTGATTGAAAATGCCAAGTCACATCTTAATAGAATGCAAATATGTGATATGTGTCAGATAGAAAGTTTCATCTGTGAATATCAAAAATACTATTACCAACTAGATGAAGAAACTAAAGAAATATATAAATATATCTTTATAGATAAATTACCTTATCCACTAAATTCGAAAATTAATAAACTTTGGGAATCAAAACCCGAAGAAACAGCAAATACTTTAGGTGGAGTTATTAAACTCTTATACCAAGAATTAAAGGAACAATGTTTGAATAGGGAAACAATTAGACAATTGAATAGAGGAAGTACTGTCATTTGTTGTGACATCCCAGATATAAAAAAACCAGAAAAATATGGTTGTGATAAAATAATAAAAAGGAAGAAAAAATATTACAAAAAACCAAATCTACGAAAGACTTGTTCTAGAAAGAAAAATTATTACAAAAATAATAAAAAAAAATATTTCAGAAGAAAGAAATCAACACCAAGGAAATACTGCCCAAAGGGAAAGAAAAAATGCGTATGTTGGATATGCAATGTTGACGGACATTATGCTAATGAATGCCCTCAAAGGAAAGAAAAAGATTTTAAGGAAAAATAAAAAATAATAAAACAAGTTTTCCAGATATATGAACTTGAACCATTAGAAGAAGAATTAAGCAGTTCAGAAATAAGTATATATGAATACACAGAAGATGAATTATCTTCAGAAGTAGGAGAATTCGAATAGTACCTATATAAAAATATTAATAGAGAAAAGTAAAAATGTAACAGAAGCCTATATAGACACTGGAGCAAGTCTTTGCCTTGCAACAGAAGCATTGATTGATAATTGGGAAAGATTAGAAAAACCATTAAAAATACAAATTGCTGATGGATCCATACATTCGTTGTATTGGATAGAAAAAAGAATTACTTTGATAATATAAGAGAAAATATTTATAATACCAAAAATATATAAACAAGAAACCGGAATAGATATAATTATAGGCAATAATTTCTTACGATTATATCAACTGTTTTGTCAATATTTAACATATATTACTTTGAGAACCCCATATATTTATCAAAAACAGAAACGGGAGATTATCAAAATACCAATTATCCATACTTCTACATGTACTTATTCATCAAAGTTTCAGCAGCTGAAACGTGGTGAGATTATTAGCTTAATTTGCACAAAAATTCGTCATATATTAGTAAATTTAGAACCAAATAGAATAATACCAGCTCATATAGAAGAACTTTTAAATAAAGTTTGTAGTGAAAACCCTTTAGACCCAAGAATTAACAAAAATACTGAATTAGTTGAATTAAAATTAAAAGACCCCACAAAAGAGGTAAAATGTAAACCAATAATTTACACAAAACAAGATAGAGATGAATTTGAAAAAGATATTGATGAAATGTGTAAAAAAGGACTAATCAGACCATCGAATAGTAAACACTCGGCACCAGCTTTTTATAGAAAATCATAATGAAATAAAAAGAGGTAAAAGAAGGATGGTAATTAATTACAAACAAATTAACGATGCCATGGAAGGAGATGCCTATTTTCTTCCAAGAAAATATTTAATTATTGAAAGGATTAGAAACATGGATTGGTTTAGCACCTTTGATTGTAAATGAGGTTTTTACCAAATTAGATTGACTGAAGAATCTAAGGCACTAACAGCATTCAGTTGTCCTCAAGGTCAATATGAATGGAATGTACTCCCAATGGGATTAAAGCAATCACCTGGAATCTTCCAGCGGAGAATAGATTCAATTCTTAAAGAATTTAAAGACTTTTGTCTTATTTATATTGATGATATATTAATCTTTTCAAACAAAGGATTAGATGATCACTTTAAAAAGATAGAATTTGTTCTTAACAAATGTTATGAACATGGAATAGTCTTAAGCAAGAAAAAAAGATGTCCTAGCCCAGAATAGAATTAATTATTTAGGATTAGAAATCGAAAAAGGGAAAATAATAATTCAACGACATGTACTAGAGAAACTTCAAAATTTTCCAACAACATTAAAGGATAAAAAGGATTTGCAAAGATTTCTTGGATTACTAACATATATTTCAAATGAAGGTTTTATAAAAAATCTTGCAGCAGAAAGAAGAATCCTTCAGCAAAAATTAAAGAAGGATGCCCACTGGACTTGGACTGATGAGGATGATAGACTTATTATAAAAATGAAAGACTTATGCCGGGATCTTCCTGAGCTATATCATCCATCGGATGATGATATAATAATTATTGAGACTGATGCCTCAAATGACTGTTGGGGAGGTGTTATGAAAGCGAAACCCCCTGGATACAAAAAAGAATTACTATGCCGATATATGTCAGGAACTTTTTCAGATAGTGAGATTAATTATCCCACTCATGAAAATGAGACATTGGCTTTGATCCGTATGTTGGAAAAACATCGGATTTATATACTGGATAAGGACTTTATTGTCCGAACCGATTCTACTTATGTTGCAGGTTTTAAAAACTTAAATCATAAAGTAACTTACAAACAAGGACGATTGATCAGATGGCAAATGAAGCTTGCCGAATATAATTACTCAATCTCTCATATTAAGGGAGACAAAAATGTTCTTGCAGATATTTTATCAAGAGAATGGAGCAATCAACAACTGAAGACATAATGAAGCAGATTCAATATGAAGAAATGCTCGAAAAACAGAAGATAATGGAACTTGACTTGATCAGAACAAATATTGAAGTACTAAAGTTTCAATTACAAAGAATGCCTATCAAAGAAGACCCGATGAAAATTATTAAACAACAGGTACAGGAAAGCACTAACGAAAAATGGTACACTATCTTCAATGGACCACACCCAGGAATTTACAATGAATGGCACAAAGCAGCCCCTCACTGCATTGGAATCTCAGGAGTCCATCACAAAGGATTTTGTACCAAAGAAGAAGCAGAAAAGGCTTTGATAGACTACCAGAAGGAACAAGACAAGGGTAAAGAAGTTTATCTTGGCCTAAGGACTTTCTCTGAAACCATAAAGACTCCACCAGCCCAAAAAACTTCGTTAAGAATACTTGGAAGAATTCCTTCTTCCATTGATGATTATCAAATACCTTCAAGAAAAGATCATGAACTTCAAGTGCAGTTTTCCAAAGAATTTTTTTTTGAAAACCTAAAAAGACTGACCAACTGGTCCGAAAAGGAAAAAATTAATTGTTTTTACATGGTCAACCGAAATATTTTCGGAGTTAAGGCCGTAATTACCCCAGGAGCAACATCGATTCTTATATTTAATATGTTCCAGTTTGGACTTATTGAATGTCTCTACCTCAGTCAAGACTTGGAAGAGATCAAATTATTTCCATACAATTTGAAAGAAGCCATCCAGAACTATCAAAAGAATGTCGCAAGGGATAGAACTATTTTTCTGAAGTTCTTTTCAACCTACCCAGACTTTGTCACCAAACAACCCACAAAGAATTTAATTTTCATTGGAGTAAGTAATAATAGTTTCTCCATGAAAGATGAACCTACTGGAGAAGAATACAGCGAAGAAAAGATTGTCACAATTCTAGCAAATCAACTAGCAAGTATCTTTACTCAATGTCAAATAATTGGTAAAGTCTCTTTCATAAAAGCCATGTACAAAGACCCACATACTTTGCTACTCAGCAAAACCAGTGGAAAATTGATTAGAGAAAGGGATCTAGCACTACTGACGAACTTTGAATTACCATTCTACATGTTACAAGGACTTTCAATGAATTACCAACCAGCTGTCCTTGACTTGTTGTGCTCAATGATTAAGGAGAATGGCAATCACGCGTGTGAAAGATGCGTGAAGCAAAAAGACTGTCGGCAAGATGACAAGGATTCAGACGAAGCCATTATTGAAGAATGACGTAAGCACTGACGTCATCAAGCATTATTGGAAGGATGACGTAAGCAATGACGTCATCATGAGTTATTAAAATGTCTGATTGATTGTAATAATTCAGGGACTTTTTTGTAAATTACTAAGCTCTTCTACTTGTATAAATAAAGCCCTCGGAGGCAAAGAGAGTAGAGCATCTGAAAGAAAATTTCAATCTCTCTCTTCTCTTTGAGAAGTTCTAAGCTATGCTTAGCGATTCCTTGAGTGTGGAATCAACCTAGTTCTATGTACTTCACTTCTGATTATAAATAAATTACTTTCATATATTCCTTTACTTCACTACTACTTTACCTTCATTACTTTCATTACTTTACTTCCAACTACTCGTTAAATTCCAACTTGAAATAGACGGAAGCTGCGGTGGACCAAGAAACCCAGAATCACTTCAAACACCAGATCAGGTATGACTCAGAAACCATTTAGTTTTATTCAGTTTATACTAGAAATCAATCATGTCTGAAATAGAAAAGGAAATAATTAATAATACTGATGTAGAACATTTACAAATTACTGAAGAAGACGGAAACTATGAAGGAAGTATTTTAATAGATCCGAAATTATTTCAAAAGATTCAGAAGGAGGACTTGAATTTATCTAAAGATGCAAATATGAAAAAACTAGGAGGTATCATGAAACGATTTAACCAGAAAGAAAATATAATATATTATGGAAAAATAATGAATGAAACACCAATAGATATATCTGAAACACAGGGAAACACATGCATACAACTATTAAATAAGAAAAAATTAATTGAGTTAAAAAGGAATTTAAAAAAGGAATCACATAGAAAGAAAATAGGTTATATTCATATAGGAGCAATACAAGTTTTAATTAAGGCAACCTTTCAAGAAGGAATAGATTCACCAATCGAATTAATTCTAAAGGATGATAGAATAACAGATCCTAAGGATAAAATATTAGGAGTAATCGAAGGAAACTTAGCCTACGTTAAGTTAAAATTCGAAATACACCCAAATATTGGAATACCATTAGACACCCAAAGATTAGATCAAACTCTAACTATGGAACATAGATTTTTAAGAAATAATTTAATGAGATCAGGAGATAAGATTTTCTCAATTACTTATTGTGTCAATTATGCACTAACAAACTCACATCATAGTATTACATTTAGAAATAACGACAGAATAGATATACCAAGACTTTTCGAGGAAATAGGAAAAATTTATTATCCTAAAAGAAATGACTTAACAGAATTAGGAATTTCTATAAGAAATCCAAAATCACTAAGTTTTAGGCAAATCCCTAAACCAATTACTTTCCCAGAAACAAAAGAAAATAAAGACGAAAATATAGATAAATTATCAAATCAAGTAAGAGATCTAACCCAATATTTGAGAAATAGAATATTAACAAAGAAAAAGAATTAAGAAATATTTATGAAAAATCTTATAATAAAATAAATCAAGATAAAAAGAATATAAAAGACTTTATGAATATTTATGAAAATCATCTTAAAAGAAATAAGGGAGATAAAAACCGAAAACAGATGGAAAAATATATTATAGAAAAGGAAAAAGAACTGATTAATATAAGAAATAAAAGAGAAAAACATAAAAGACAAATAATAGAAAAAATAGAAAAAATAGAAAAAATAGAAGAAATGATTTTAAAGTCAGATCAATCAACTAGTTATTTTAAATTAACAGCACCAACTTTTGAAGATATTGATTAAAATAATAGAAATATATTCTGAGTTTGATAATCAAACAGAAAATGAAATAATAAGTGTACTAGTAATGGATTTACCCATTGACTGTAAACAATTAATAATTGAAAAAATAAAAGCCCAATTTAGACAAGAAGATTATTATCTTACAACCATTTTGTTAGAAATAGAATGGAACTATATGGAAGAAATAGAATCAGCTTTTGAATATGAATATGAATATGATAGACTATCACTATCTGATATATATGAAGAATGGGATTTACTAGATGATTAAAATGGACCAAGAAATACTAAGTATTCTGATAATGAAAATACTCATAGATTGTAAGCAAATAATAATTAATAAATTAAAACACCAACATTGGCAAGAAACACTGTATCTAAAACAAATTCAACAAAGAATTCAATTAGCATTTTGCAAAGAAAAACGAAGATTATTAATTGAAGAAATTATGGAAATAGAGGAAGACATAATGGATTATGGGTATGAATTATTAGTAACCCAAATTATGCATGAAAATAATCATCCAGATTATGCCTAATTACTACCACTACATGGGAAAAGATAGAGTGGTACCGAATTGGTATCAGAGCTAAGTACTAGCTAATTAATAATGAGTGCTCTATACGAAGAAAAATTTGTTTATTATTTAAGTATTATATGTTTAACAAATCAAAATAGATTAAAAGATTTAATACAAGAATTAAAAGATGAAGCCACTGATACATGTAATAAACACATGGAATATCATTGTGAATAATGTGATGGTAGAGAATACGAAAGAAAAATAGATTTAATAAAAATATTAATTGATAAACTAAATGAATGGACGGATCAACAAGGATCTAGATCCAACGGCTCAAACTAGGCCAAAGGCACATGCCTTTACGCGCCCAAACGTCATAAAAGTAAAATCCAAAACTATTCGATCCTCATGGCCGCTGCTTCTACCACCTCAGCTTCCAACTCCTCTGCCTCCTCTGAACTCAAAAATCTAGTGGAATTCAACACATCCACTAATTACCCTGCTTGGTATAAACAGATTCATTACCCTTATTTTGCAACTCAAACCTCACCATCGTTGTAACTTTTGTTCTGTTACACCCAACTCCACCATTACCCAACAAATCCATCTGCAAACGTGAACCTCACCAATTCCTCCCACCTACGCAACGTGACCAACAAATCCAAACTGACATTTCAATTTATACTTCTTCCTAATGAAGCGTTGCTTCTTTGTTATTGAATATATAGTACGTAGTGGTAGCGGCATCACTTCTTTGAGGAAGAAACTTTCAAAGGTTTTGTCACCACTGTTCAGTCTCCAATGTGATCCCTAACAACATTGGCGATTTTGTAGAGAGGATCTAATATGATGGTGGTGTGGGAGTGGCGATAGTGGCGAGTGGGGGTGGGATTGGGAGTAGCCGCGGTTTTGTCACCACTGTTCCGTTGGGGGCAATATATTTTTTCAAAATTTAATAATAGATGTTGCTCTTTTCCTGATAATATCTTTTTAAAAGTCTTTTCATAATATGAGTCAAAAAAAATAAAAATCTTTTCATTATATCTTACAATTAAAAAAGACTTTTATTTCTATGTACTATCCCTGTACATGATTTTAAAAACATCAAATTATATTTTGAAAAGTCAACGTTATTGTTGTTTCTCTTTTTTAGTTATTAAAATAAAGACAAAATTATACTTTAAGTCTCTTAAGTTAATTGTTTTGTTCAAATTGGTTCTTTAAGTTTTTTATGTGACAAACTAGACCTTAAGTTAGGTTTGGATAACGAAATGTGACTTTTCTTTTACCATTCCTAGGACACGAACCTAACTGGCACACTTATGACAATTAAAATAATGAATTAACAATTTTTTTTTTTAAAAAAATAAGGGTAAATCCCTATTTTGGTCATTTATCTTTATTTTAGTTTTCATTTTGGTCCCTTACCCTTTTTTTTTGTTCTGTTTTGGTCATATATCTTTCAATCGTTAGCCTATTTTGGTCCCTTCCATCACCCCATCATCGCGGAATAGGAAGCGCAAGCGATCGATTTCACGGAATTGCCGCAGTCGCCGGAACCTCGCCGGAATCTGGGTTTTCGAGAAAGAAAATCTCGTTTTTCTCTCTCTCACTTCTTCCTTCTTCCTCCTTCCGCCTTCTTCTTCCCCTTCCTTCTTCCTCTTTCTTCTCTCCTTCCTTAAATCCCATTGATGTTGTCACTGTTTCGTGGAGGAAGAAGGAAGAAGGAGAAAAAAGGAAGAAGGAGGAAGAAGGAAGAAAGAGGAAGAAGGAAGGAGAGAGAGACAGAGAGAGAGAAATTTCTCTTTCTAAAACCCAGATTTCGGTGGTGGTTTCCGACGACGGTGGTGGTTTCCGGCGACTCATGGCGGATACCTAACACCATCAGTGCAAAACTGACGGAAGGGACCAAAATGAAACCTAAAAAAAAGATAAGGGACCAAAGCGGACAAAAAAAAAAGAAAATGTACCAAAATAAAAACTAAAATAAAGATAAGGGACCAAAACTCTAATTTAGCCAAAAAAGAATTAACAAATAAATAATTTTTTGAAAAAATCAACTCTCCCGATTCTTCTTCTTTAACAAACCATCTTCTTTACCTTAAAAAAAAAGCATCTTCAGCAAAAAGGGAAAAAATTAAAAGGGGGGAAGATCAACAACCCTAATTTTTTATTTTTCTCATTGTGTGTTGAATCCAAAATCATCATTCTCTTCAAAATTGAGAAAAAGAAAAAGGAAAAGGAACACTAAAAACATAGGTTCATGGCGTTGGGGGCTTTGGGGCGATCGAGGGTGATGACAGCGACATCGTTTGGATGAATAGTGCCCTTGGTGAATTATTTTGATTCGGTCATGGCGGCAAATGATTGAAAAGAGAAGGAGGAGGGTTTGGTTGCAGATCAGTGAACGGCCTTTGCCGTTGTCGCGCCGCCACTGGAGAAGACTATTGCTGCCGTCGCGCCGCTGTCGGAGAAGACCTTGTTGGTGGCTTCGTTGAAGAAGACGAGAGAAGGCCACCGGAGATGACCTCCCGGTCGCCTCCCAACCGTCATCGCCGCCTCCTCTTGGTCGTTGTTGCCAAAGAAAATATGCAGTGGGTTGTGTGGTTGAAGAAGAAGATAAGGTGTTGAAGAAGAAAGAGAAAAGAAGATTAAAAAATCTATTTATTACTTTTTTTCAAAATTTTTAATTTATTATTCTAATTGCCATAAGTGTGCCAGCTAGGCTCGGGTCCGAGGAATGGTAATAAAAGTCACATTTTGTCACCCGAACCTAACTTAAGGGTCTAATTTGTCAAAAAAAATAAAAAATTAAGGCACCAATTTGAACAAAACAATTAGCTTAAGGGACTAAAAATATAATTTTGCCTAAAATAAAAACACCCATGTCACACATGTCAAAATGTTAGTAGATGTCAATATAGAATTTTTTACACTCATAGCATATACTAATTTAATTCATTTTTTACTTCTGCATCCTCCTCCATGTCTAATATCACAAAATCCGCTGGGAAGATAAACTTATCTACTTTAACCAAAAAATCTTCCATAATACCAAGAGGAAGCTTGATTGATCTATCGGCTAGTTGCAATGCCATCCTTGTTGGTTTCACTTCACCACCTCAAAGCTTGTTCAAGATTGAAAGCGGCATCAAATTGATACTCGCCACCAGGTCACACAAGGCCTTCCCAATAGCAACACTCCCAATTGTGCAAGGGATTGTAAAACTACCAGGATCTTTAAGCTTTGGAGGTAGCTTCCTTTGAAGTATCGCACTACATTCTTCCGTCAAGGCAACAGTCTTATCTTCTTTAAACCTCCTTTTCTTCATAAGTAACTCCTTCATGAACTTTGCATAAATTGGCATTTGCTCTAGTGCTTCAGCAAAGGGTGTGTTGATTTGTAACCTCTTAAAGATGTCAAGAAATTTGGCAAATTGCTCTTCCTTCTCCTTCTTCTTGCTTAAGTGAGGAAATGACAATTTTACATAAGAAGGGATTTCTTGAGGCTTCTCTCAATCTTTCAAAATCTGACTTTTACTCTTCCTCAAAATTGAATCTTCATCCACTAACTTTTCTCTATTGTCTTTTTCACTGTCTTTTTCTTCTTCCTCTATTACAACCTCTTTGCCTTTTTCCTCATTTTCGCTCTTTTTTCAGTACTCAACTCAGTTTTTCCAGCAACTCTCTTATTTTTCAACAAAGGCTCACCACCCACTTTCTCAAGACTTTTACCACTCCTCAAAACAACAGCCTTACAATGCTCTTTAGGATTTATTTGAGTATTACCTGAAAAACGGTCACTAGATTGTTCCGCTAGGTGCTTTGCAATTTGTCCAACTTGAACCTCCAAGTTTTTAATGGAAGCATCGGTGTTTTTCTGGTTTGACATGGACATTTGCATGAATTGATTGTGGGTGTTCTCCAAGATAGAAGTCCGGTCTTGAGGCGGTTGTGTGGGATGAGGCTTACTTGCTTGTCCGGCATCTTGTTTCCAACCAAAACTTGTTTGATTCCTCCACCTTTGGTTGTAATTGTTAGAATATTGGTTGTTACCTTGCCGCCCATAGTTCCCCATATAATTAGCTTCCTCATGGGAACTAGGTGTGGCCTCACAATTTCCATTATCATGATCTCCTCCACAAAAATCACATATCATTACCTGTTGAGGTGGCATGGTTGTCCCCTGCATGGTTTGGAGTTGTTGTGGGAGTTGAACTAGTTGCTTGGTAATGACCTCAAGTTGTTGTGTCATGAGCTTATTTTGAGCCAAAAGTGCAGTTTGTGAGTCTAACTCAAACACTCCCTTTCTTGATGTGGTACCTCGGTCATGATGCATCAGATAGTCATTAGATGCCATAGCTTCTATCAAAGTCAATGCTTCCTCCGGTGTCTTTGTGTTCATGGAACCTCCAGCTGAGGCATCCAACATAAGCTTGGTTGACGGCCTCAGTCCATTGCAAAATGTTTGCATTTGGACAAGATCATCAAACCCATGATTTGGACATCTTCGGAGAAAGTCTTTGAACCTTTCCCATGTGTCATGAAGAGTTTCACCCTCTTGTTGAACAAAGCTTGTGATATCACCCCGTGTCTTCACAAATCTTGAGGCGGGGAAAAACCTTGCAAGAAATTTAGCCTCTAAGTCATCCCATGTAGTGATGCTCCCCCTTGGTTGAGATTGGAGCCAAGCCTTGGCTCTATCTCTTAGAGAGAAAGGAAACAACCTTAGGCGAATTGCATCATCGGTAGCACCATTTATCTTCACCGTATCACATAACTCAATGAAGTTGGAGACATGATTATTAGGATCCTCCTTCACCATCCCGGTAAATTGATTTTGTTGCATAATATTCAAGAGAGCCGGCTTGATCTCAAAATTGTTGGCATTCACTGGAGGCCTCACTATGCTAGTGACATGCTGATTGACATTTGTATTGGAATAATCCCCAAGTGTCCTCCGTGGAACACCCTCACCATTGCCTGCCATCTCAAGTGGTTCTTGATGAACTTGTGAAGTGGAGGTCTCTTGTTCTCTTTCTTGTTGTGCTAATAACTTCCACTGTCTTGCTTGAATCCGATTCTTCCTAGCCGCTTTTTCTATTTCAGGATCGTAGAGAAGTTGGTCAACTGGGATAGTACCTCGCATGCACAAAAGCCTAGAGACCAAGAATGTTAGTACTAAATGATAGCAAAGAGAAACAGATAATAAAACAGAAAAAAATAAAATTGTGCTTAAATTAGTAATCGAAATGGGTATGCTAATATTGAAACACAAATCCCCGGCAACGACGCCAAAAACTTGTTGACGGGTCTTGGCAAGTATACCAAGTCATACAAGTAGTAAAGAGGTAAGAGGGATATCGTTCCCACGAGGACTGCGACAAGTACTAGCACGTAACAAATCAACTACTATCTAAGCGGATATTTGGAAGGAAGGGAGCTCAATATTAAATACCAAGCCCAACAAGATTTACAATTTAAAGTAAACAAAATAAGAGGAGCAAGTTCTTTAAGGATTTTTATCAAACACTTGGAATGCAAAAAGGGGATTCTTCAAATATAATGAAAGATGTTGGGATTAAACTTCACTAAACATTTGCCTCGTGCAATACTAAGACCACCAATCCAATTTATACTTCAAATATTAAAATCAACCCACAAGATTACTCAAGTCCTAATTCCTTAGATGACAAGAGCCTAAATCCCCTAATTAGACCCTAATTCCTTAGGTGGCCTAATTAATGAATTTGAATTAAGAGTAGGGATTACACGATTACTAATAAACCAAAATCCATTCCTAGATGCAAGGTTTACTAGGTGATTAATTCCAAATCAAGAATTGATAAGAACTTCCCAATTGCAAATCAAATCTCAGAACAATTCATGGATGATCAGACCACAAAAAGCATTAAGCATAGGAATCAAACACTAATAAAGAAGCATAAACATGGATTAATAGATCAAGGCAAATACATGAGATTCGGTTTCTACATCTAATCCTAACAAAAGGGAATTTAGCTACTCATAGTCATAGAGAAAGCCAAAATAAAAGAAATAGGAACAAAGGAGAGAAGAAACTCCATGGAAGCTTTCCACAGCCGTCACAGCAGCTCCTGGTTCAGAGAAAAACGTACTTTTAGGGTAAAAGTCACTTCTTATGTTCTGCCCAGGTGCCTATTTATAGATTAGGGAAGCCCAATCACAAATTCGGATCCAAATAATGCACGTGGCCATCACGGCTAGGCCGTGACGGGTTCTGCCTTGGGCGCTTCTTCAATTTTTGGTTTGTCACAGCCGTGATGCTCATCACGGCTAGGCCGTGATCAGTTCTGCCTGTTGAGGGTCTGGTTCAGCTGACATGTCACGGCCGTGACCAGTTCTGACTTTTGCCTTCTTTTCTTTTCAGTTTTGTTTGATCATGGACGTGATGGTCATCACGACTAAGCCGTGATGGGCTCTGTTTGGCTCATTTTCTTCACTTTCCAAGCCCCATCTTCATGCAAGCTCCATCATGGTTGATTTTGGGCATTTAATCCTTAATTTCTGCAAAACAACACCACAAAACCGCCTTACCTGTTCCAAGTTAAAAACTAACAAAAATCAAATTAAATTTTCCTAAACTATATGAAAATGCATGCAAAATGTAAATGAAATATGAGGTGAAATCACACTCATTAGGCACCGATGCGGCGGAGGATGCGAAAAGGGCCATAAAACCGTTTTGCCAATTTTTGCGAAGAACGACGGTGCACTGAGATTTGCTGATAGGGCTGGAGTTTGAGGTAAACCCATTGTCCTGCTGAAAATTCTTTTTCCTGTCTCTTGGAGTTTGCTTGCTGAATCATTCGTTGCCTTTCTCTTGCGAGATTATGTTTCAACAGCTTCAAAGTGGCATTTCTTTTAGTCAAATTCTCATCAAGAGATGCAATCTTTGAGGAACCCGCAGCGTATGATAGAAGAGAGGGTGGTGCACGACCATAAAGGTCTTCAAACGGAGTCATTGCAATGACTGAGTGATGAGAAGTATTGTACCAAAATTCAGCAAGTGGAAGAAAACGTGCCCAGTGTTGTGGTTCTTCACTGACAAAGCAACGTAGATATGTTTCCAAGCATCGATTAAGTACTTCAGTTTGACCATCAGTTTGGGAATGATATGAACTGCTAAATGCCAAGGTAGTACCAAGAAACTTAAATAATTCTTGCCAAAATTTACTGATAAATATTTTATCTCTGTCACTAACAATTGTTTTAGGTGTGCCATGGAGACGGTGAATTTCAGAAAGGAAGATGATGCGTGTATTTTTAAGATATAAAAATAAATATAGGCAAGTGCACCTCGTCGCAATCAAGTAATACGGTGGTGAGACCGGTTATCGTATCCACAGGGATTGGATGTCAATTACCAATTCGCAAATTCAACAACTATTTAGACTTAACTAAAGTGTGAGGGATT
The DNA here is from genome assembly GCA_030762895.1 of Sophora flavescens. Classification (NCBI taxonomy): domain Eukaryota; kingdom Viridiplantae; phylum Streptophyta; class Magnoliopsida; order Fabales; family Fabaceae; genus Sophora; species Sophora flavescens. The sequence continues at coordinate 259,106,924 of CM061063.1, forward strand.
AAAACAGAAAATAAAGAAAGCAAAACAATATTTTTGGTCTTTTGGGAATTATATCGAACACTTGGAAGGCAAACCGAGATATGGCTAAGATTGTTAGGGTTAGACTACACTAATCCTCCCTTAATTGCAATGAAATGGTTATCGACACAAGTCCTAATTCAATTATGACAATCAAGCCTTTTCTAAAATACTCAAGCCTAATTCCTTAGGTGCATTGAGCCTAAAACCCCAAATTAAACCCTAATTCCTTAGGTGGATTAACCTGAGATTTTGCATTAAGTCAAGACTTATAAGATTGCAAGCATTCAACACCTATTCCTAGATTCTTGAACTACTTGGCATATGATTCATGAGCATGCCTTAATACCAACCTTCCAGTCATCTATCAAAGCAACAAATCATTCCTATGGGTAGCTAATCCAAGGAAAGCATTAAACACAGAATCACATACTCATAACTAAATAGAAACTTGTATTAAAATACCAAATCAATTACAACAAGTTCAGAAAAGTTACATCTAACCCCAACAATGGGGATTTAACTACTCATGTTAAGGAAATACAAAAAGGAAAAAAAAAAAGAAGGGATGAAGAACACTCATAGACAAGCTTCCTCCAATCTTCTCTCCATCCAAGAGCAGAGAAAACGCCCCCTTCTTGGGTAGAAACCCTCTCCAGCCACTCGACCTCACCTGCCTCCAAGTGCAGATTATTTTAGGTTAGAAGTTAGTCCCTTTTTTCTCGTCTGTGCTGTTATTTATAGGTCCGTCGCCCGTCACGGCCGTGATGGCCATCACGGCCAGGCCGTGACGCTGTCTGTCCAAGGCGTGTCTTCAAGTTTTTAACTCTCGCGAGGCGAGAGCAGTATTCGCGACGCGAGCCCTCATTTTCTGGTTGGTCACGGCCGTGATGTCCGGCATCACGGCTAGGCCGTGACGATCTCGACTTTTGCCTTCTTCCCCGCTGATCACGGCCGTGATGGTCATCCACGCCGGCCGTGATAGGCTCTGTTTGGCTATATTCTTCACTTTTCTAGCTCTTTTCAGCCAAGCTCTACCAAGGCTGATTTCTGGGCATTTTTCCATTAAATCCTGCAAAACAACACCAGAAACCACCTCATCCGTTCCAAAGGAAAAACTATACAAAATCAACACTAAATTGGCCTAACTATATGCAAATGCATGCAGAAATGTACATGAAAAATGAGGTAAAATCACACTCATCAAATCACCCCAAGCTTAAGACTTTGCTTGTCCTCAAGCAAAAACTAAGGCCAGAAGAGATAAACAGTCAAAGCATGGATAGTGAACCAAGAACCCGAGTAAAATGATCCAAGCAATAGGCAATTCAAACAATTCAGCAAGAGACAATCAATTCAAGTCCAATTAGGGGCTTAAGTTTCCTAGACTCACATCCTCACTGATTCGGGCACTCTTGCTCACTTGAAGCTCACCCCAAGCTTGTTTATTTGCTTGGCTCTCTTTCTTGCCTCACTCACTCAAGTGTTCAAGTATATATAACAATTCGCTCCATTTTCCTCAAGGAATGATTCCTACCATATGCTTGACTATCAACCAAATCTCCACTTTATTTATGAAAACACTTAAGAATCAAGAGGTCTTTATTTGGTTGTAACGTGGCCATGGGATTAATCTTTAGGTGGGGATAACAAGAAAGGGATATCTCAAAAGGCTAAACCAAGTATCAAACATTTCAACACAAGAAACCTTCTAAAATACCTTCTTGGGTTTTCAATACATTTTTCCACCCTTCTTTTCTTTCTTTTTCTTTTTATTATTTTTTGTCATCCCCTTCTCTATTTATTTTTCTTTTCTTTTTTCTCTTTTTTTTTTTTTTTTTTTTTTTTTGAAGAAGGGAAATTTTTCAAATCAAGATTTTTTTTTTTTTTCTGATTCTTTTCCCAAACTTTCAACTACCTTTTTCACCCTTTTTGTGATACTTTAGAAGGTCCCTTATCAAGTATATGTATCAAAATTTTTCAGGGTACCAAGAAAAGCATTTTATTCATTCAGGCTCAAAATTGGGCAACTAAGGGTAGCATTTACACATTCAAAGCTCAGAAGGCCAGAAAAATACCTATTGCCTCAATCATTTTCAAAAATGTTTCCAAAAATTTTCTAAGCTTCAAAATGGTTTTAAGTCAAGTTCTAGAGAAAACAAACCAAGAGGAATAACACTCTACACAAAGAATGGGGGCAGATTTAGTGAGTACCCCCTAATGGCTCAAAAGCTCACATTTATCAGTTCAAGAACCAGTGAGAAACACAAGTCTAAAGAAACATATGCTAATCATCAACTATCCGAAATCATCTCAAGCATATTCATTTGCAGCCATATCACAAGAATAAACAGAATTGGGTTCAAAAATCCACTATCACAATTTAATTGGCACTTAGTTCTCACAATCATAAGCTCAATCTAAGCAGGGGTAACCGAATCATGCGATCATGCAAATTTAAGCCTATATGAATGCAATATTCACAATGCAAGCAAAAAGATTACCCCTACCCCAAGCTTAAAGATTTACATTGTCCCCAATGTAAACAATCAAGTTGGAGAGGGTAGGAGAAAAATAAAATAAAGCAAAAATTGGAACGGCTTACCAAGGCGGTAGCGGGTGTTGGCTCACATGCTTTATGGCTTTGTTTCTCCCTGCTCTTTTCTCCTTCCTTTATTCGAAATCTGAAGACACTTAACAGGATTATTAACAAACCTCTTGAGCTTCTCAAATTATTCAAGAGGTTAAAGCAAAAACAAAATTAGCTAAAGAGAAGGGTTAAGAAAAGTTGGGTTGCCTCCCAATAAGTGCTTCTTTAACGTCACTAGCTTGACTTATTGAAAAGCATTCACCTGGATCCTCCTCCCGGATCAAATGGAAATTGGGGTGGTGATTGTAGCAGTAAAATCACTTTATTCTCAATTCCACCCAGCCATTGGGTGGAAACACCATTGACCTTTTCAACTAAAATAATGCACTTACTTCCTAGCGGGTCAAATGGCATTTGCACCAGGAAGTTTGAAAAACATGGGGAAGGGACTAGTTTACCAACGTCCACACATGCATGCAAGCCGACATATTTGTCCAATGCAGAAAAATCAAACTGCTCAGCAAGCATGGTGGAATCCCCTACCACTTCGTCTTCATCTTGAACTATCCCCCAAACCAGATTCTCCTCAAATTGGGCTTCAGGTGACTTTTGTACTAACTGTTTGCAAATCTCCTCAACTTGCGTTTTGAAGTTCTGCTGCACAGCTTCGATACTGTCATAGTTGGCTCTTGCCTTGGCCTCAGAGGTGGATAGCTCTTGGGAATACTGTTCTAGAGCAGCTTTCAAAGGTGTTTGCTCCTTCCATTCCCATTCCTCCTCATGCTTCATTATCACACTATAAGCTTGTGCATGAGGGCAGTGACGTCCCCAGAGCCCGTAGTCTCCCAAGACTACATTAGGCCCAAAGTGGTATTTTGTGACACCGTCCAAGGTGGGAAAGTAACAAGTCTCCATGATTTTCAGTCCACCTTGCACAAACAAAACTCAAAACAAAAAGATCAAATATATACAGAAAAATAAAAAGAATAAAAATGTCTAAATTAGTTGCCTCCTTTGTTACTAATGATATTGGCAAACCAATCCCCGGCAACGGCGCCAAAAACTTGATGCGTGTATTTTTAAGATATAAAAATAAATATAGGCAAGTGCACCTCGTCGCAATCAAGTAATACGGTGGTGAGACCGGTTATCGTATCCACAGGGATTGGATGTCAATTACCAATTCGCAAATTCAACAACTATTTAGACTTAACTAAAGTGTGAGGGATTAAAACAGAAAATAAAGAAAGCAAAACAATATTTTTGGTCTTTTGGGAATTATATCGAACACTTGGAAGGCAAACCGAGATATGGCTAAGATTGTTAGGGTTAGACTACACTAATCCTCCCTTAATTGCAATGAAATGGTTATCGACACAAGTCCTAATTCAATTATGACAATCAAGCCTTTTCTAAAATACTCAAGCCTAATTCCTTAGGTGCATTGAGCCTAAAACCCCAAATTAAACCCTAATTCCTTAGGTGGATTAACCTGAGATTTTGCATTAAGTCAAGACTTATAAGATTGCAAGCATTCAACACCTATTCCTAGATTCTTGAACTACTTGGCATATGATTCATGAGCATGCCTTAATACCAACCTTCCAGTCATCTATCAAAGCAACAAATCATTCCTATGGGTAGCTAATCCAAGGAAAGCATTAAACACAGAATCACATACTCATAACGAAATAGAAACTTGTATTAAAATACCAAATCAATTACAACAAGTTCAGAAAAGTTACATCTAACCCCAACAATGGGGATTTAACTACTCATGATAAGGAAATACAAAAAGGAAAAAAAAGAGAAGGGATGAAGAACACTCATAGACAAGCTTCCTCCAATCTTCTCTCCATCCAAGAGCAGAGAAAACGCCCCCCTTCTTGGGTAGAAACCCTCTCCAGCCACCAGCCTCAGCCTGCCTCCAATTTCATATTATTTTAGGTTATATGTTAGTACCTTTTTCTCGTCTGTCTGCTGTGCTGTTATTTATAGGTCCGTCGCCCGTCACGGCCGTGATGGCCATCACGGCCAGGCCGTGACGCTTTCTGTCCAAGGCGTGTCTTCAAGTTTTTAACTCTCGCGAGGCGAGAGAAGTATTCGCGACGCGAGCCCTCATTTTCTGGTTGGTCACGGCCGTGATGTCTGTCACGGCTAGGCCGTGACAGTCTCTGACTTTTGCCTTCTTCCCTGCTTGATCACGGCCGTGATGGTCATCACGGCCAGGCCGTGATAGGCTCTGTTTGGCTATATTCTTCACTTTTCTAGCTCTTTTCAGCCAAGCTCTACCAAGGCTGATTTCTGGGCATTTTTCCATTAAATCCTGCAAAACAACACCAGAAACCACCTCATCCGTTCCAAAGGAAAAACTATACAAAATCAACACTAAATTGGCCTAACTATATGCAAATGCATGCAGAAATGTACATGAAAAATGAGGTAAAATCACACTCATCAAATCACCCCAAGCTTAAGACTTTGCTTGTCCTCAAGCAAAAACTAAGGCCAGAAGAGATAAACAGTCAAAGCATGGATAGTGAACCAAGAACCCGAGTAAAATGATCCAAGCAATAGGCAATTCAAACAATTCAGCAAGAGACAATCAATTCAAGTCCAATTAGGGGCTTAAGTTTCCTAGACTCACATCCTCACTGATTCGGGCACTCTTGCTCACTTGAAGCTCACCCCAAGCTTGTTTATTTGCTTGGCTCTCTTTCTTGCCTCACTCACTCAAGTGTTCAAGTATATATAACAATTCGCTCCATTTTCCTCAAGGAATGATTCCTACCATATGCTTGACTATCAACCAAATCTCCACTTTATTTATGAAAACACTTAAGAATCAAGAGGTCTTTATTTGGTTGTAACGTGGCCATGGGATTAATCTTTAGGTGGGGATAACAAGAAAGGGATATCTCAAAAGGCTAAACCAAGTATCAAACATTTCAACACAAGAAACCTTCTAAAATACCTTCTTGGGTTTTCAATACATTTTTCCACCCTTCTTTTCTTTCTTTTTCTTTTTATTATTTTTTGTCATCCCCTTCTCTATTTATTTTTCTTTTCTCTTTTTTTCTCTTTTTTTTTTTTTTTTTTTTTTTTGAAGAAGGGAAATTTTTCAAATCAAGATTTTTTTTTTTTTTCTGATTCTTTTCCCAAACTTTCAACTACCTTTTTCACCCTTTTTGTGATACTTTAGAAGGTCCCTTATCAAGTATATGTATCAAAATTTTTCAGGGTACCAAGAAAAGCATTTTATTCATTCAGGCTCAAAATTGGGCAACTAAGGGTAGCATTTACACATTCAAAGCTCAGAAGGCCAGAAAAATACCTATTGCCTCAATCATTTTCAAAAATGTTTCCAAAAATTTTCTAAGCTTCAAAATGGTTTTAAGTCAAGTTCTAGAGAAAACAAACCAAGAGGAATAACACTCTACACAAAGAATGGGGGCAGATTTAGTGAGTACCCCCTAATGGCTCAAAAGCTCACATTTATCAGTTCAAGAACCAGTGAGAAACACAAGTCTAAAGAAACATATGCTAATCATCAACTATCCGAAATCATCTCAAGCATATTCATTTGCAGCCATATCACAAGAATAAACAGAATTGGGTTCAAAAATCCACTATCACAATTTAATTGGCACTTAGTTCTCACAATCATAAGCTCAATCTAAGCAGGGGTAACCGAATCATGCGATCATGCAAATTTAAGCCTATATGAATGCAATATTCACAATGCAAGCAAAAAGATTACCCCTACCCCAAGCTTAAAGATTTACATTGTCCCCAATGTAAACAATCAAGTTGGAGAGGGTAGGAGAAAAATAAAATAAAGCAAAAATTGGAACGGCTTACCAAGGCGGTAGCGGGTGTTGGCTCACATGCTTTATGGCTTTGTTTCTCCCTGCTCTTTTTCTCCTTCCTTTATTCGAAATCTGAAGACACTTAACAGGATTATTAACAAACCTCTTGAGCTTCTCAAATTATTCAAGAGGTTAAAGCAAAAACAAAATTAGCTAAAGAGAAGGGTTAAGAAAAGTTGGGTTGCCTCCCAATAAGTGCTTCTTTAACGTCACTAGCTTGACTTATTGAAAAGCATTCACCTGGATCCTCCTCCCGGATCAAATGGAAATTGGGGTGGTGATTGTAGCAGTAAAATCACTTTATTCTCAATTCCACCCAGCCATTGGGTGGAAACACCATTGACCTTTTCAACTAAAATAATGCACTTACTTCCTAGCGGGTCAAATGGCATTTGCACCAGGAAGTTTGAAGAACATGGGGAAGGGACTAGTTTACCAACGTCCACACATGCATGCAAGCCGACATATTTGTCCAATGCAGAAAAATCAAACTGCTCAGCAAGCATGGTGGAATCCCCTACCACTTCGTCTTCATCTTGAACTATCCCCCAAACCAGATTCTCCTCAAATTGGGCTTCAGGTGACTTTTGTACTAACTGTTTGCAAATCTCCTCAACTTGCGTTTTGAAGTTCTGCTGCACAGCTTCGATACTGTCATAGTTGGCTCTTGCCTTGGCCTCAGAGGTGGATAGCTCTTGGGAATACTGTTCTAGAGCAGCTTTCAAAGGTGTTTGCTCCTTCCATTCCCATTCCTCCTCATGCTTCATTATCACACTATAAGCTTGTGCATGAGGGCGTGGCGTCCCCAGAGCCCGTAGTCTCCCAAGACTACATTAGGCCCAAAGTGGTATTTTGTGACACCGTCCAAGGTGGGAAAGTAACAAGTCTCCATGATTTTCAGTCCACCTTGCACAAACAAAACTCAAAACAAAAAGATCAAATATATACAGAAAAATAAAAAGAATAAAAATGTCTAAATTAGTTGCCTCCTTTGTTACTAATGATATTGGCAAACCAATCCCCGGCAACGGCGCCAAAAACTTGATGCGTGTATTTTTAAGATATAAAAATAAATATAGGCAAGTGCACCTCGTCGCAATCAAGTAATACGGTGGTGAGACCGGTTATCGTATCCACAGGGATTGGATGTCAATTACCAATTCGCAAATTCAACAACTATTTAGACTTAACTAAAGTGTGAGGGATTAAAACAGAAAATAAAGAAAGCAAAACAATATTTTTGGTCTTTTGGGAATTATATCGAACACTTGGAAGGCAAACCGAGATATGGCTAAGATTGTTAGGGTTAGACTACACTAATCCTCCCTTAATTGCAATGAAATGGTTATCGACACAAGTCCTAATTCAATTATGACAATCAAGCCTTTTCTAAAATACTCAAGCCTAATTCCTTAGGTGCATTGAGCCTAAAACCCCAAATTAAACCCTAATTCCTTAGGTGGATTAACCTGAGATTTTGCATTAAGTCAAGACTTATAAGATTGCAAGCATTCAACACCTATTCCTAGATTCTTGAACTACTTGGCATATGATTCATGAGCATGCCTTAATACCAACCTTCCAGTCATCTATCAAAGCAACAAATCATTCCTATGGGTAGCTAATCCAAGGAAAGCATTAAACACAGAATCACATACTCATAACGAAATAGAAACTTGTATTAAAATACCAAATCAATTACAACAAGTTCAGAAAAGTTACATCTAACCCCAACAATGGGGATTTAACTACTCATGATAAGGAAATACAAAAAGGAAAAAAAAGAGAAGGGATGAAGAACACTCATAGACAAGCTTCCTCCAATCTTCTCTCCATCCAAGAGCAGAGAAAACGCCCCCCTTCTTGGGTAGAAACCCTCTCCAGCCACCAGCCTCAGCCTGCCTCCAAGTGCAGATTATTTTAGGTTAGAAGTTAGTCCCTTTTTCTGTCTGCTGTGCTGTTATTTATAGGTCCGTCGCCCGTCACGGCCGTGATGGCCATCACGGCCAGGCCGTGACGCTTTCTGTCCAAGGCGTGTCTTCAAGTTTTTAACTCTCGCGAGGCGAGAGAAGTATTCGCGACGCGAGCCCTCATTTTCTGGTTGGTCACGGCCGTGATGTCTGTCACGGCTAGGCCGTGTGATCTCGACTTTTGCCTTCTTCCCCGCTTGATCACGGCCGTGATGGTCATCACGGCCAGGCCGTGATAGGCTCTGTTTGGCTATATTCTTCACTTTTCTAGCTCTTTTCAGCCAAGCTCTACCAAGGCTGATTTCTGGGCATTTTTCCATTAAATCCTGCAAAACAACACCAGAAACCACCTCATCCGTTCCAAAGGAAAAACTATACAAAATCAACACTAAATTGGCCTAACTATATGCAAATGCATGCAGAAATGTACATGAAAAATGAGGTAAAATCACACTCATCAGAAGACAGTGGCAAGATATGCTGCAGAGAAATGTGTTGGTAAAGCAATAAAATGAGCATACTTGGTTAGACGTTCAACAACAACCCAAATGACGGTTTTGTTTGAAGAAGGTGGTAAGTTAGTGATGAAATCCATGGAGATATCCTCCCAAACTTGGTGGGGAATTGGGAGAGGTTGCAGAAGACCATAAGGAGCCTGAGTAGGATATTTGTTGTATTGGCAAGTGGAGCAACTATTGATGAAAGATTTCACATCAGCATACATTCCAGGCCAAAAGAAAACAGCAGATAAGCGGGACAAGGTGGCTTTAATTCCAGAATGACCCCCTAGAGGTGAAGAATGGTATTCCTCTAACAAAGAAGGAATTAGGTCTGCATCACGAGGTATGAAAATGCGTTCTTGGAAATAAAGAATTCCAGACCTGTAAGTAAATTTCTGCTGCATCGCTGAATTCTCATGAAGTTTGGATATCAATTGTTTTCCCACAGGATGATCAACATAAAAGTGTTGAAGTTTAGTGAACAATGGAAAAAATGGGGAACTTACAGTGGCACAAATGGCAGCAGCTGTATCTGTAGGCGTGCGAGATAAGGCATCAGCCACGATGTTTTCCTTTCCAGGTTTGTAATGAATCTCGAAACTGTATCCAATGAGTTTCGTTAACCACTTCTGCTGCTCTGGTGTTTGAATAGTTTGTGTCATTAAATTTTTGAGGCTTTTGTGATCAGTATAAATGCGAAAGGTATTTCCCAATAAATACTGACCCCACTTTTTTATGGCCTCTGTAACAGCGAATAACTCCCGCACATAGGCAGAGGAAGAACACAGCCGAGGGCACATCTTGCGGCTAAAGAATACAATTGGGTGACCCTGTTGGGACAAAACGGCCCCTACTGCCACACCGGAAGCATCTGTGGTTACTTCAAAAAGAAGACCAAAATCAGGAAATGTTAGTATTGGAAGATTTGTCATTGCATTTTTCATTTGTGTGAATGCTTCCTCTACTGTAGAAGACCATACAAGTGTAGGAGCTTTAAGCAAATCAGTTAGTGGACTTGCAATAGTGGCATAATGTTGCACAAATCGTCGATAGAACCCGGTGAGGCCAAGGAAAGCACGTAGGTCTGTGAGAGATTTAGGTGTGGGCCACGCAAGAATAGCTTGTACTTTTGTAGGATCAGCCTTTACTCCATTCCCTGAAATAATATGTCCAAGATAATCCACGGATCTAACACCAAAATTACACTTAGAGAGTTTAGCAAAAAATTGGTGTGCATATAAAGATTGCAAAACTTGTTCTAAGTGAATTAAATGGCTAGACCAAGAAGGACTATATATAAGGATATCATCAAAGAATACAAGGGCAAATTTGCGAAGAAAGGGACGGAGTAAGTCATCCATTACCGCTTGGAAGGTTGATGATGCATTAGTGAGGCCAAAAGGCATGACCAAGAATTCATAACGGCCATCAAAGGTCCGAAATCTAGTCTTAGGAATATCCTCCTGAGCCAACCGAATTTGATGATAACCGGAGCGTAAAACAATCTTAGAGAAAACTTGGGCACCCTTCAATTCATCCAATAACTCATCAATTGTAGGAATAGGAAAACGATCCCTAATAGTGATAGCATTGAGTGCCTGATAGTGTACACAAAAACGCCATGACCCATCTTTTTTTTAACCAAAAGAACCGGAGAAGAATAAGGGCTGTTACTTGGGCGAATTGTGCCATCTTTGAGCATGTCCGCAATCATGGTAGTCATTGCTTCTTTCTGAAAATGAGGGTAACGGTAAGGTTTAATGTTCACGGGGACAGAATCTGGTTGTAAATGAATGTGATGGTTTTGGAGCCTAGTGGGTGGTAAACCATGGGGAATAGAAAAAATGTGGGAGTAACGGTGGAGAAAAAATTTAAGATCTGGGTGTAATGAATCCAATGTGTTAGCATCAGTAGGGGATAAGGAATGTGTCATGGAAGTAGGTAGGATAAGAGATTGGTGATCAGTAGGTAGCATAGTAATTGTATGAAGAGTGACAATGTAATTGGTATGGATCATACGGTTTAATTGAGGAAAAGTGGCAAGAGATAATGAAGGAAAAGACATGCCGGTAAGAGTGGTAAGATCCCCATTGTGGTAAAATTGCATAGACGGGATGGTGTAATCCGAAACAAATGGTCCTAAAGTTTGTAACCATTGTACACTAAGAACTATGTCAGCCCCTTGGATGGGTAAAAGATAGAGTGAGACTAAGAAAGTATGTGCTGCAACTGTGAGAGGAACATTTGAACATATGCCAGCACATTTCAAATGATCACCATTGCCGACCATAACGGAAAAAGATGGCAGTGTTTGAATGGATAAATGCAAGAAGTCAGCCACTCTAGGTTGAATGATGTTATGTGAACTCCCCATGTCAACCAAGACGGAAACAAGGTGCCCCTGAATGTGAGCTTAAAATCTGAGTGTCCGTGGGGATGGTTGTCCAGAAACTTCTTGTAGGGAGAGATGGAATTGTTCAGGTGTTGGGTTGGTTTGTGTAGGATCAGGGTTGGTGAGGAAAGGAGATGGTAGGGGGGGGGGGTATCTGTAAAACAGAAAAGATCATCAGGAGGAGATTCAACAAGAAGGTTCGGCGGTTCATCAGGAGCAAGCAACAACAAAAACTGCCTATTCTTGAAATAATGGCCACAATGGTATTTCTCATCACAATTGAAACATAAACCTTTGGCTTTGCGGGCATGCATCTCAGGTCGGTTTAGTAAACGAATTGGTGGCGTAGTTTTGGTATTGGAAGGTGGTTCGGGTAAGGCCAATGGTGCTTGTGTGGCATTGGGTAATGTGAAGCGGGGTTGTGGTGGTGGTGTGGGTAGGATAGGTGGTAGGGGGCGAGGCTGAGTTGTGAGAGGAACATAGGCCAAGGTAGTGCGTGAGGCGGATAATTTGGTTTCTACCAATTTGGCCAAACCAATGGTGTCAGAAATAGAAACAGGGTGCAGAATAGCTAGTTCATTTTGTATGTCCTGGCACAAACCAGAAATGAAACAGTCCAATATTGAATGAGGAGGCAAACCAATGACACGGTTGCACAAACACTCAAATTCACGTTGATAATCAGAACTGTGGTGGTTTGTTGCAACTTGAATAAAGCTTGTTGATGATTTTCATTTGCATATGGACCAAATCGAAGTTCCAAAGAACGCACAAAATCCTCCCAAGTTGTAATCAAATGATTGTTATGCATCCACTGGTACCAACCGAGAGCATCTCCTGTCATATAACAAGAAATTCTGGAGAGCCGATTGGAAGGAGTGATGGAATAATGATCAAAATATTGGTTGGCTTGGAATAGACATTCCATCGGATTAGAGCCATCAAATGGGTGAAGGATGAGTTTTGGAGGTTTGATAGGGTTGTCTGGGTGTGGTGTATGAGGCGGAGAAGAAGGATCAGACTTATTTTGGAAAGTCTGGAAGGTCTGTAAATAAGATTCATGGCGGAGATCTTGGTGAGTTTTGAACTCCTGGAATACAATAGTAAGGGCGGAAATGGAGTCTTGTAGTTGTTGCATATCTTGGGAACGTGTATGCATGGAGTCAGTGATGAAAGCACCAATGATATATTAAGCTGTGAGTCAATTGTGTTTATTCCAATTAGAGAAGGAATAGGTCTCCTAAGAAAAGGGAAGGAAGACTTGAATTGTTTATGAATAATTCCTTGACTGATTCCTTACACACCATAGTATCAAATAACCATACAAATAACTACCTCCCTAAAATTTAGGATCATTGAGGACAGTTTCTTTTTCCTGAACCTGCTGATTTAAAACTGAAAATTAATAACTAACTATTACATTTACTTATAATTTATTTAACATAATCTGAATGATGTGCAGGAGGCTTTGTCACACGTTTGGGCCTATTTGCAGCAGTTGAAGAACCAACCTTAGAAATAGTTCCTTGTTCAGCAAGCCCATCCATATCAGAATCTTCCATAGACACCACCTTGCATAGAACCGCCGTCCAAGATGCTCACGACCATCCTGCCACAAAACCGACGAACTAGAGCCACTCTTCCATGTCGTTCAGATGCCGCAAGCCATTATAACTGCCTCCTTGCATCTTGAGAAAGATTTGAGGTGTATGTAGTACTCTAACTAATAGGGTTACTATATAATAAAAAGGAACATATTAAGTGTGAAGAAAATGAAATATTATGGGTCATTAACTCATATATGGATGATCATGATTTTAAGTTAGCCAATAGTCACGTGATCACTTAAAAAAGTCACATGTGTTTATTTTCTAATCATAACCATTCATGTACGATCCAAATATACAGATTTATTTTTCTCACTCTCATGTAATTACACCATTCTCACTTGATACACATCACCTACTATATAATCCCTAAGATTCAAGTCTTACAAGATATTTTGTTTAGTTTTAGTTAATGCAGATTCGTATTCTTTTCATTTCTTAATCAAATCCGTTAATTAAAGTTAGTGATAATCTTTTTGGGATAAAAAAAAAATCAAAATTAGAAGGAAAAAATTAACTTATGTTGGGAATTATGTTACGCTTAAATTTAATGTCTTGGTGGGCTAATGTTTGGTTTCTTTTAAGTATTAAGACATATTTTCATGACTTAATGAGACAAATAATTCTTTTTAAGAGTATTGTTAAACATAGTAAAAGCAAAAATGAAAAAAAAAACAAAAAATTTGAAATTAACAAAAGGGAAAAATGATTATGGCTTGGTTTGAATGAAGTTTGGTTTATCTTTGCAATTTTATTGATTTATCTGGTTTGTAGTCTACAGTGTTAGTTGTTACAATAGTTGGCCTGCTGAAAAAATCTATTTCATTTCTACCCCGAGTCATTTTGACCCACTTAACTTAACCAATGGGTTGGGCGGGTTCAACCCGGGTTGGCTCACGAGTTCCACCTTTAAAAGCAGAAAAACAGGTGGCCCAACCCAGACGAAATAAGTGACTCAACCACTCACTTAGCCAGTGTCTCCCAACCCGCACGAAAAGAAATGTAACACATCCAAATTCCAAACTAAACGAACCCTAGCGAGACACGATCCTCCCCCCTTTGACGTCTAAATGCAAAGTCCCCTCCCTTCTTATCGTGAACGCAAAGTCCATTTCTTCTTAATTGAATCTCAAGACGGGTTGAATGCCGACGTCGTCGAGCTGAAGTTATTGTTGCTACGTTGAGCACTTGAACAATGACTTAGAGTTGCTAAATAGATGAACGTCTGCATCCGTCGACCTTTATCCGACCTCCACGGACAACTGGGTGTTGGTGTTCTCCGTCGTCGATCTTTGTCTCACAACTCCATATGATATATTATACTGGCAACATATTGTGCTTCTTTATTTATTTATTTATTTTTAAGTGAGTCAAACCGCATAACCCACTAGCCCATGGTGGCCTGAGTCAGGTTGGCTATTTTCTGGCTCACCAAAAGTGAATCGGGTTAGGTTGACCATTTTTTACCCAACCCATGATAGACCAACCCGAATGAACCGGGTTGGCCCGTTTTGAGAGCTTTTCAAATAAGACTAATTTATTTAGCCTTTTTATATATATAAAAAATACTTTTATATTAAATTACTTCTAATATTTATGCTTGTTCGGTTGGGCTTTTGCTAAAAAGCCGAAGCTAAAAAAGGTGAAATTCAACTTTTACGAGTCTAATTTTCATCTTATCAAAAAGATCATTTTTTAAATAACTTTTATAAAGTATCTCAAAAGATTTTCTCAGCCTAAACAAACAGGCCCATAATTGCAAGAGGTTTTGGCATTTTTCATATAAGAGTTGTGTTTCGGAGGTGGGAACTGCTACCTACACTCCACATATTTGGCATTCACTACCACACTTTTAATTTTAATGTATGAAATGACGATCACAACCCTTCTTCCTCTGCATCATTTTTTTTTTCATTTTTTCGTGCCTTCTGGCATTTAAATACCGGATTCAGAAACTATGTTTCTGTCATTTAATTACCAGGAAATTTTTAAAATTTGAAAAAAAATGTGTTTCTGGCAATTAGTTACCGGAAGACAAAAAACAGTACCTCCGACAATTAGATGCCGCAACATATTTTTTCTGGAATTTTTGACCTACCGGCAATTAGTTGTCGGAAGACTTTATTATGTTGTCTGGTAACTAGTTGCCGGAAGAACAAAAAACTTGAAAACCGAAATCCGACAAATGGTTGTCGGAGACTACTTGTTTTTTCATCCGGCATCTAATTGCCAGAGGCATAGGTTTTTTTGTTTTCCGGCAACTAATTGCCGGAAACACATTTTTTTTCAAATTTTAAGAATTACCCGGCAATTAAATGTCGGAAACATAGTTTCTGAATCCAGCAATTAAATGTCAGAAGGCACGGAAAAAACGGAAAAAAAAAAAAACAAATGTCGCAGAAGAAGAAGAGAATGGGCAGGGTCATGCGTAGAGAATTAAGAAAATAAGGGGTGGAAAGAGATGAGAGAGAAGAAGGGGTGAATGGAGATGAGAGAGAAGTGGGGGTGGATGGTGATTTTTATCAAGTAATTAGAGTAGATAAGTTTTTTAAGGGTAATTTAGTAATAAAAAATATTTTAAAAGTTTTGTGGGGGTGGATGTCCATGTATAGGTAACAGTCCCCTTGGAGGTTGGCGATGTATTATCAAATGCATTTTTGTTTTCAAATTTTTTGAAATTTCCAATATTTAGGCATAAGGCGACCAATGGGAAACCATCTTTAACATGGTTACCTTATATTCTATGAGATTATCAAATGGATACAAATCTGCTATCTCAAAAAATAGTATATCGGTGTCTCATACCCATCAAAAGCTGAGAATGTACATAACTATTAATGAGCTATGATTTTAATTTATTAAGTGACAAATTGTAATTGGAGAGGGACAAAAAATATGACAGAAAAGTAGGACAGAGGATCTTTATCCTTATCAAATATATCCTCTTTATAAAAGCGTTATAAACTCAGTCACATGGAAGCACAAACAGAAGCAGAGAGAATGTGGGTGAGAAACAGATTGGACCCAGAGATTGGGACGCGTCTATGGTGAATTAGCTAAGCATGTGCTTCATGGTGAGGTTTTAAAATTGACTTATTATCACAGGTAAATTCGGTGGTAGTTATAAAAATTTAAGTTTTATAGGATAGATTTAAAAAATTGCTGATTTGCAAAAGAGTCCCCATTCCTTCTACACTCCACCCTCCACCCTCACCGCCCGGAACTCTCAATCCATATTCCACATCTTATTCTACAAACACACAAACACGTCTCATCAGCCCCTCTGTCGCCACTGCCGACATGCGCCGCCGCCGTCTCGGTGTAGAGATCAGCGGGAACATTTCTGCCGGTGTGGGAGGAGGAGGTGCTACACAGATCTGTTTCTGATGCACTTGAGATCTTGAGATATTATTATTTTTTTTGCAGAAATCGTTCTTGATTAATATAAAAGTTTATTCACCACTTTCTTTATTGGGGTGCAACACAAATGTTGAGATCTTTTTTTTTATTTCTTTACGCTGTTGAAACAATTTTTGCAAAACAGGTTTTCTTTACACGGTGGGAGGTAGGAGACGAGAAGCCAATGCTGCAATCTTCTTCTTCTTCTTCTTTTTTTGATAACATCGAGTCCTTTATAACGTAAAACGCAAATATTGTTTACATATGATTGTTTAGTGGCGGAGCGGTTACCCGCCTTTGATTTTGTTGAGGGGTCACGGGTTCGAGTCGTGGTTTCGGTGATTCATTGTTTTTTGTTCCCATTTTGGTAAAAAAAAAAATTTTCAAGACGATGACAACATGAGGATCGAACCCGCGACAAGGAATATAGCTAAGGCATAACATCGAAGCGCCACCCAACAATGGTATGTCACTATTTGACACCCTTTTTTTTTAAAGTTAAACAGAAAGCAACTTTGTGTTCATCCCCAACCTCCAGTCGGGTCAACAAGATCCATTTTTACAATAAAATCGGGACTCCGATATTTGATACCAAACGTGATTTTCTGGGGTCTTTTTCACATCTATGCCATAAAAATACTTGTAGCAATTCGTACACTCAGTCAAATCCCAAAATTTCGTGACCAAATCCCTGATTTCTTATGCACTCCTTGACACAGGGTCTATTGGTTTATTTCAGATCATCACATAACGAGAGAGTGACTCGATTCAAATCATCCATGAAAGCGATGCTTTGGTCGAACTGGGTTGCATCGTCGTGCCGGTGTTGCTCCACCCAAGCACTTTCCAAAATTACCGAATAAATCACTCCATAAAGAAATGGCTAAAGGTACAACACAACTTGACATCAGTTAATATCCCAAACCAAACTGATGGCAGTCATGAGAGGACCACGACAGAGTTTGAGTCTTGACACAAAAGGGTTTTTTTGCAAAACCCCGGTAGAAGGTCATTGTTTTTTTTTTTTAAGAAATGAATCGCAACCCTTAATTTAAATATCAATATATCGTGCGGTCAAAACTAGTGCCTCAAATGCTGAGGCACTTTCCCACCTACTTCACCTTAGACGCGCCCCAAAGATTGATGAAGATGATGCCAACTATGGTAATAGTTCCAAGGAAATGCCTCCATCATTATGAGTGAATTTTCATATTTGAGTTTTCGTCAGACAGGCAGACAGAGGCTACATGAAAATTGAGAAAGAAGTCCAAAAAATTGGTATATACTGGTTTGGCTAAAAGAAAGTTGACAAGTACTAAGTTGACAAACGAAAAGTTGACAAAAATTGGTCAAAAGCAAGATTGTCAAATTCATAAGGAATTCCCAAAGTAGACAAGAGTTGGATCAAGAGAGGAAAATTGACCAAGTTCAAAGTCGACAGGAATAAAGTTGACAGAAGAATGTACATAAAGAAGAACATCAAATTCAGAAGATTATAGAAGAATTGACAAGTGTGAAATTGACAAAAAGTTCTTCAGTTGACATGTCAGACAAGAAAAGCCGTCAAAAAGGCGAAACTTAGAGTGCATCTGTAAAGGGTGAAATTTCTGATTATTGACGGATGCATTTGACTGGCTGGCAAAGGAACCAGAATAATGACTGATATTTTCTAAGTATTATACTTAGTTGACAAGAAAATACTGGCCGACAGAAAGGATAAATTGACAACCCAGCTTTTTGACAAAGTGTTAAGAAGAGTTGTCAAACGTACAAAAGTGTGAAAATGGCTAAGTCCTCAAGGCTGACAAAGCATCAGCAAGATAAGCCATCAAACAGCCAAACCGTTGACAACAAGCAAGTTGACACAAAGCGGTTCAAAGAATTGAGCAGTTAGAGAAGTTTGCTTGTCAAATAGTTTGAATTTGAATATGGCAAAACTGCCATATACGTGTCAGAAAGTAGATTAGGAAGTTACCATTATGAAGTTATTTACTTTTTCTATAAATACTAGTTATTACAATGTAATAGAGGAGGTTACTTGATACACATCCTACATATCTAGATCACACAAACAAATTGACGTATTACACTCAATTATTTCCTCCACCCTTTTCATTTTCAATTCAATTTAGTATTATAACCCAGTACAATACTGGTTTTATCCTTCAAAGTTCTTTACTCGTTCTTTAATATTGATTATGTTTTTTTTTCTTAAGTTCTTTACATGTTCTTCATTTACTTTCAGTATTTCTTTCATGTTCTTTATTTAAGTTCTTTTATTTTTAGTAGTCATTTAATCACGCTTTATACAAATTGTTTTTCAAATTAATGTTATTTCCATTTCAATATTTTATGCAATTAGGAAGTATCTTTTGTTTAAGAAACTGACTTTTCTTTTCAAATTAGAAATATATTTTCAAAATACGAAACCCAAGTCTTTGCCAGTACTTATTAGATTTGACTAATTTGTCAAATTCATACTTGGCAGACATATATACACACATCCTGACGAGATTGCCGCATAACTCGTTCGCCCCACACTCGTCTGATCTTTAATTATTTGTACCAAAGGGATTTTGGACACCAACCAAAAACCAGCGTTAACAAATTGGCACGCCCAGTGGGACGAGTTTAGAGTAACTCGTACAGTGTCATGAATTTGACATACAAATTTATTTGCGTTTACGGAGTGGAAAGGTTGTTCAAACATCATCTATTTCCCAAAACTCTGTGAATATGAGTAGTGCAAGTGATGCAGGCGTAGTAGACACTAACGCCGCTGTGTCAACGGTGGATGCTATTGCACCAGTTGACAATATTCCTGTAACCGGGGCTAATGCTACTAATGCAGGGGTTAATGGCACTAATGGTTTAGGTGCAAGAAGAGGCGTTTCCTACGCTCAAGTTGTCAACAGATTTGATGAAGTTGGCCAAGGAACACTCCCGTCACCAACTTCCCCAGTCTTACAACAAATAAATCCACCAACTGCCACATTGTCTCCACGAAGTGTTGTGAATTCAAACCCAAGAGGGACTACACAGCCTCTCTCACAACCTTTGTATGGGATGCCTTATGGGTCGACAGCCGTCAAACCAAATACCCCATTTACATACATACCATATCCAAATGGAATGACGATGGCTGCCCATACATCTGGATAGGCAGGGCCATCGACTGGGGGGCAAATTCCCAGTCATGCGAATGGGATAACAGGATCAATGATAGTAACCCATTCTCGACAAGAGCAACCAGTAGAAAGGCCACATTTATCCCCATTGAGACAACTCCCACAAAGTATTGTTGGTCTGTCTGAGGCTACATTAGCCAATGTCCGACAACAAATTGACTCTAGTAACCATGACATGGTGAATACATTTACTCAACAAATGAGTACAGTGATTACACCATTAATGGAAAGTACGAACAATGCATGTTTGGCATTGGCAAATGAGATACGTAGGTTAAATAGAGCCTTGGGCGTGGTAGCCCCAGATGATAATCAAAATGCCAATGGAAATCTCAATAGAAATATCAATAGGTATAATCCACCACAAGTTATACAACTTGACCGGATTCGAGCAAGATGACGAGCGGCAACAGCCCCATCGTCGGATTCCTTTGAGACGTGGAAACGTACATATTCTACGACCAGAAGAAGACGAAGATTTGGTCATAAACCAGGGTGCTTTTGGAGCGTTTCGTCAAAACATTCTAAATCAAAACATCAATCAAGTCGTCGAACAAGCATTGAATAGGTTTGGTTTTAACATAGGTTATGCCAACCAACCATTTTTTGTTTCGGCATTTCCTGATTGGCTCCAACAGGCAGAAATGCCTCGAGGATATAAAATACCCAAATTGTCAAAATTCTCAGGAGAAAATGGGGAATCAACAGTCGAGCACATTTCCCGATATACAATCGAGTTGGGAGACTTGGTTTTAGAGGAGGGATTAAAAATGAAGTTCTTCCCTAGTTCATTGACTAAGAATGCGTTTTCTTGGTTTTCAACCCCAAGGCCTAATTCTATACACTCCTGGAATCAATTAGAAAGAAGTTTTCATGACCAATTCTTCAGGGGTGACTTGAAAATAAGGTTGACAGATTTATTTCGAATTAAAAGAATGAATAACGAGTCTGTCGATGACTATCTTGCCCGATTCCGTCAAATGAGGAGTCGTTGCTTCACCTCTATCCCAGAGGCAGAAATAGTAAAAATTTCTGCTGGAGGTCTAGATTACCATATTAGAAAGAAACTGGTCAACCAACATCTGGTAGATCTTGCCCAGTTAAGGGATAAGGTCCGTCAAATTGAACAATTAAAAGCTGAAAAGGTTTTCAAGCAGGAGAGATTCCTCAAGAGAGAAAAGATTAACTTTGTCGGATGTAATGAATCTGACGAGGAGGGGAATGTATCTGAGGAATATGAGGTAGATTACGTTGAATTAAGAAACGGTCCACCTTATACATGCCAAGCTTTGAAGCCTGCAAGGGCCAAAGAAAGAATCCCTTTTATTAATAAGAAAGTGTATACATTTGATGTGACCAAGGCCGATCAAATATTTGACATATTACTCAAAGATAAGCAGTTAAAATTGTCAGATGATCATAGGCTCTTGAAAGCCCATGAGATTAAAGATCGGAAGTACTGTAAGTATCATAACACTTTTGGTCATGTAACGAATGATTGTATGCATTTCAGGGATATTATTCAGAAAGGTTTGGCAGAAGGAAGATTGAAATTTTCAGACAAGAAACCAGAGATGAAGATTGACACAGAACCCTTTGGTCCTGAAGCTAACAAGGCAGACCGCCAAGTCCCTATGGGAGTAGGCATGGTCAACATCATGGTTGGACAGAATATCCAGATGGATCTGTCGGATCCATTCGATATTTATCCGAAGCCAGGAGAACCACTTGTCGACTACATGGCATGCAAGAAATCTGACGGCATAATTAAGGTTTGCCCAAGATGTGAAGCATTTTATGATGAAGTAGCCGTCAAGAAAGTCAGGGGACAGAAACCACCATCGTATTAGTCACGAGGCAGAATTAAGCCTCGTAATGGTGGCAACCAAAGCAGGTTTTCACACTCGAGTAGCCATGATGGATCCAACAATGTACACAGGACTGCTGCATCTGTTGTTAACAGACAGGCAAATAGCCGTCAGCAACACGTGCACCAGTCAAGACCCAGACAACACTGCACTGGAGGTTGGCTTAAAGAGCCAATCAGAGGATCAGCAGGAGATAACTCTGTCGGTGGCAGATTTAATCCTGTGAAGACCAGGACACCCCCATCCAACGTAGTGGTGGATCAATGGGTGAAGAATTCGGCCATGACACGATATCCAGAATTGCAAAAGCAGACATGGACTAGGAAAAACAAGTTCAGTGATCGTGGTCCACCCTTTTGGAATGAGAATTACCGAAGGGGCCAATTGACTCAAAATGCTCAAATGACAGGGCCTGGTCTGTCAGGACCCTCGACTCAATTGGCCATCTCTAAGAGCCAAAAGAGGAGGTTGCAGAGGCTCCGACAGGCTCAGAAGAAGAAGCTTGCCAGGCAAGGAGGTGTCATCATAAAAGAGATGCCTTCGCGTGATACTAGTTGCTTGGTTGCTACAGCTGACAACAAAGCCGACAAGAAAGGGGATGCCAAAATGAAAAGTGTAATAGTGAACCATCCCACGGAAGTTGATGCGAAGGGACCCAGTAATCAAGCCAGGCAGAATAAGCCTACATCACAGGTTTTCATAGAAAAGAAGAAGGTTTCAGGCCAGGCATCCCCACCAGTAAAGCCCACTAGCAAATGGCCTGTCAGGCTGACAGAAGTGGAAAAGGTTGCAGGACTCGAAAAAAAGTTTGAGGCCAGAATTGAAAAACAACAACTGACAACGTTCAGGCCTGAGTGTGATTTAACCAAAGAAGAATTGTCATTCGATCTTTGTCATTGAAGCTTGAATGATCCGAATGATGATATGAACATCAGCGGAGCCATGGACACGGACAACCAAAATGAAGATTGGGCCGACATCATCGAGGCATTAGATAACTGTGGCTTAGGGATAGCCCGACCTCTGTCAGATAGGTCAGGATCAGATGACGAGAGTGATTTGAGAAGAAATCACGGCAGAATGGTTGGAGGTGCATTCTTGGATGAGGATCCAGACAATGAAGTTATACTAGAGCCTGGGATGAGAATGAAGATAGGGTTGATTTCGTTCATTCCAGAAGAATATGAGGGATATCTTGAGATCGATCTCTCTGAAGACGATGATGATGCCATCAACAATGCAACAGACCCAGGCGATTGCTGGATGTGTGTTGGGAGAACTTGGTTACCGTGATTCGACAATGTAGCTCACCGGTGGAGAAGCCCACACGATGAGCAGAGAAACCATTTGAGACCTTTACATGTAAAAGCCGTAATAGATGGAAGACCTACCAACATGGTTTTAATTGACTGGGAGCTGCTTGTGAACCCGATGCCAAGAGCAATGTTCAAAAAGTTAGGGAAGGATCGCGGTCGGATTTAATTCGACACGGATATGGTTGTCACCGACTTGGTGGCAAAAACTTCTCCGTCGGATGACGTCGTTTTGTTAAACATACAGGTTGGCACCATTGAAAGAATGACATTGTTTGTAATAATTCCAGCCAAGTCAAGCTACAACATATTACTTGGCAGGATTGGATTCACTTGTAGGAGCGGTTAAAGTCACGAGTGCATCAAAAGGTAATTTTATGGAATGAGCAAGATCGGTAGAAATCGTGGAGGAGATGACGATTCTTGCTATGCTCAGGAATCACATGTTGATTTTCGGGGTATATTCACTAAACGTCAGGCCTATAACGCCAATGAAGGGGTCATTGACAAGGATACGTTGGAAGAAAGCCTTCTCAGCCAATTTGGAGTTAAGATAAAGGACGAGGCCGACAAGACTCGGCCAGAATCCGGCAATGAGCCTTGAAACCCACTTGAGAAGATTGTCGGCCTATCTGGCCGACAGAGAAGTACACACTCCAGAGAATGTGTTGACGGATTGTATCATTGACGACGGCCCTTTGGGTTTTGAGAAAGCAGCCGAAGCCAAGCAAAACGTGGAAGTAGAAGATCCTCAGGAAGAAATAAATTTAGGGACGGAAGAAAAGAAAAGGCCCATTTTTGTCAGTGCTTTTCTGCCAGAGGATTACAAACAAAAACTTGTCGGATTAATAGCAGAGTACAAAGATTGCTTTGCATGGGACTACAATGAAATACCTGGTTTAAGCAGAGATCTTGTCGAACACCGGCTGCCACTTAGGGAGGATTGCAAGCCTGTTAAGCAGGCAAGTAGAAGGTTTGCTCCAGAAGTGGTGCATAAGATCAAAGAGGAAGTGCAAAGACTGCTTAAAGCAAAGTTCATTCGAACAACCAGGTATGTCAATTGACTTTCTAATGTAGTTCTTGTCATTAAAAAGAATGGCAAAATGAGGGTATGCATAGACTTTAGAAATTTAAATATGGCTACCCCCAAAGATGAGTATCCGATGCTAATAGCCGTCATGCTTGTCGACTCAGCATCAGGAAACGAGATTTTAAGTTGTATGGATGGCCATGCATGTTATAATCAAATCTTTATAGCCGAAGAAGATGTGTCAAAGACTGTCTTCAAGTGTCCAGGAGCAATTGGGACATATGAATGGATTGTCATGCCTTTCGATTTAAAGAATGCAGGGGCCACCTATCAACGAGCAATGAATACAATTTTCCATGATGTTATTGGAAAATTCATAGAAGTATATATTGATGACGTGGTCGTCAAGTCCAAAACCAAAGATGACCACTTGGAGCATCTGAAGCAAGGATTTGAAAGGATGAGAAAGCATAACCTCAAAATGAACACAGAGAAGTGTAGCTCTGAGTGTCGGCTGCCAAATTCCTAGGATTCCTAGTCCACAAAAAGGAATTGAGGTAGACAAGAATAAAGCCAAAGCGGTCATGGAAGCTTCGACAGACCGACAGATAAAAAGAACTACAATCCTTCCTAGGAAAGGTTAACTTTCTAAGAAGGTTTATATCAAATCTGTCGGGAAGGACAAGAATATTTGCACCGCTGGTCAAGTTGAAATCGAGCAAAGCTTCATATGGGAGCCTTGTCACCAAGAGGCTTTTGACCAGATCAAGCAATATCTAGTCAATCCACCGGGCATGATGCCCATGCATGCCTCGTCGACCGTTGAAGTTGTACATATCGGCATCCAAGACACTATAGGATGTTTATTGGCCCAGGATGATGATGACAAGTGTTGAAAGGGCCGTATATTATCTAAGCAGAGTCCTCAATGACTTGAAAGAAGATATAGTGCAATAGAGAAGTTATGTCTAGCATTATATTTTTCTTGTACAAAACTTAAATATTATATGATGCCATGTCATGTATTCGTGATTTCCAAAACGACGTTATAAAGTATATGTTGTCAAAACCAGTCCTTAATGGGCGTATTGGTAAATGGACCATCGCTTTGTCGGAGTATTCTTTACAATACGTACCAGCTAAAAGTGTCAAAGGACAAATGGACCGACTTTTGGTAGACCATCCAGGACTGGATGTGCGAGAAATAGAGCGTTGTCGGTTTGACAGCCCGAAACTCTATTTTAACGGATCAAGGCATCAGGGAGGTAGTGGAGTAGGAATTTTAATCGTGACTCCACAAGGAACTCCTACTAAGTTCATGTTTGAACTTAAGTATCCATGTTCCAACAATGAAGCTGAATATGAAGCTTTGATTGTCGGATTGGAAATACTGATAGAAATAAAAGCACGAAATGTGCATATCTTTGGGGATTCCCAATTAGTCATCAAACAACTTACTCAAGAATACAAGTGTGTCAACTACAACATGACAAAATACTGTATCATAGCTAGTAAGTTAATGAAAAAATTCGATGACGTAATGGTCAAATATATTCCCAGGAATTTGAATCAAGAGGCTAATGAGTTGTCTCAAGTACCCTCAGGATACAAGATATCTCAAAAGGCTTTGTCAGGACTAATGGAAATCAGAGAACTGCTGTATCCATCAGAAGAAAGAGATATTTTGGTTAATGATGTAATTCTACCTAATGACTGGAGGTTGCCAATAATCGAATATTTGGAAAATCCAAGTCAGAATGTAGATAGGAAAACGAAATATAAAGCATTGAATTACACAATGCAAGGAAGACTGTTATATAGAAGATATGTTGACGGGACTCTACACAAGTGCCTGAGTGAGCAAGATGCTTATTTGGCTCTATCAGAAGTCCATGAGGGCATATGTGGATCCCATCATGCAGGTGATAAAATGAAATGGATCCTTCGGACGGAGTTTGTATTATTGGCCAACTATGGTTAAAGATTGCATTTCGTTTGCCAAATCTTGTGAACAATGTCGAAACATGGCCATATACAAAATGTACCGCTAGCTAGCGAATTACATTCTATTGTCAAGCCTTGGCCATTACGAGGATGGGCTTTAGATTTAATTGGCCAAATACATCCTTCTTCATCGAAAGAACATCACTTCATTCTAGTTGGAGTGGACTATTTTACCAAATGGGTAGAAGCAGTTTGCCTCAAAGCAGTCACCCAACAAGACATAATTGATTTCATTGAAAATCACATCATTTGTCGGTTTGGCATACCCTGCACTCGACAACAGATCAAGGGTCAGTATTCGTCGGCAAGAAAGTTGTGGAATACGCTGGTTCTAGGCATATAAAAATGCTCACATCTACACCATATTATGCACAAGCAAATGGCCAAGTTGAGGACATAAATAAGATCATTATTAGTCTTATTAAAAAGCATGTGGGCCGACAGCCTAAGAGTTGGCATAGTATTCTTGATCAAATACTGTGGGCATATAGAAATTCACCCAGACAGTCGACAGGAACCTCACCATATCGGCTAACTTATGGGCACGATCCTGTGCTACCTGTCGAAATCAATCTCCAATCCACTCGCATTCAAAGGCAAAATGACTTGCCTACCGACCAATATTGGAATGCAATGCTGGACGAATTGGATGAGTTAAGTGATGAAAGATTGATTGCATTAGAAAATTTGATTCGACAGAAAGAAAGAATTGCAAAGTTCTATGATAGTCGAGTTAAGTTCAAATCATTTAACGTAGATGATCTAGTGTGGAAAGTCATATTGCCCATGGATAAAAGTTCTCGAGAATATCGAAAATGGTCACCAAAATGGGAAGGACCATTTAGAGTTGTTAAAGAGTTTTTCGAAATGCTTATGCACTGCGTCGACATTAATATCGGCTTAAGAATAAAGTCAATTAATGGCAAGTATTTGAAAAAGTATGTTTAAGCACGATGCTAGAAGTAAAAATTGACAGTATATGAGATAGAACGTAAGTTTTATTCATTGATTTGGAAATACAATTTTACATTGTCAAAAGTACATCCTGACAGTTTAAGCTAACTTATTTCTAAGAGAGCAGGCTGGAAACTGACGGTTGGCATACACAGATGTGTGTCGAATTATGCGCATTCAAAAAGATAAGTTAAAAAGATGTTTAGTTGACATACACAAAAAAAAAATGCCAACTAAACTAAGATTGAAAATTTCTGATTTCTTCCTAAGCCTTCTCTAGAGCCTCTCTCCGGCCTTTGGCCGCCGATATTTAGATTGCATGGCTATTAGAATGTTGACAATTGTCCTGGCAGTCACCCCTGACTTTTAGATTCATCGTCAATTTGATTAACCTTTTCTTTGCTGGCAGACAGAGGTTGTGCAAGTTGAAGTTTTTTCTCTTTGGCTTGAGTTAAAGCAACTTCTAAGTCAACAATCTCTTTGTCTACTGCCAAGTCAGCTTTGACGTCGTCAGCAATGACATGAATCTCTTGTTCTCTTGTGGCCTTCAATACCATCAAAGAAGTCTTGGGCAGAAGCCAAAGTGACCCTGCTTGAAGTTGGCAGAATGTTCTTGATTAGATTAAGTTGTTGGAGAAGATTGGTCATGGTCGAACGGATGGCTGAATCTGAACATAGGATGTCAAGTGGATGCTTGAAAAGGGATTTAAGCTCTTGCAAAAACTTGACAGCTTGATAATCACTCGAATCTTGCCCTGTCAATTTTGAAAAATGGGCATATCTTGATGAACTCCGATGACTAGTCTCTGACAGAAAATCAGTCTGTCGGAAGAGGTGGAAGATGTGTATGAGAATTGGAGTTTGTTGAGGAGTTGGTGAAGAATGAATTGGTTGTTCAGGAGGATTG
Organism: Sophora flavescens; assembly: GCA_030762895.1. NCBI lineage: Eukaryota > Viridiplantae > Streptophyta > Magnoliopsida > Fabales > Fabaceae > Sophora > Sophora flavescens. Next base: position 259,134,533 of record CM061063.1, read on the forward strand.
ATGGCATCAAGATTGTAGATTGTTGAAGTTTTGCCTCTCCGTAAGCCATCGAAAGACAAAACTTGGGGGGCATCTGTTAGGAGTGAATTTTCATATCTGAGTTTTCGTCAGACAGGCAGACAGAGGCTATATGAAAATTGAGAAAGAAGTCCAAAAAATTGGTATATACTGGTTTGGCTAAAAGAAAGTTGACAAGTACTAAGTTGACAGACGGAAAGTTGACAGAAAAATTGGTCAAAAGCAAGATTGTCAAATTCATAAGGAATTCCCAAAGTAGACAAGAGTTGGATCGAAGAGAGGAAAATTGACCAAGTTTAAAGTCGACAGGAATAAAGTTGACAGAAGAATGTACATAAAGAAGAACGTCAAATTCAGAAGATTATAGAAGAATTGACAAGTGTGAAATTGACAAGAAGTTCTTCAGTTGACATGTCAGACAAGAAAAGCCGTCAAAAAGGCGAAACTTAGAGCACATCTGTCAAGGGTGAAATTTCTGATTATTGACGGATGCATTTGACTGACTGACAAAGGAACCAGAATAATGACTGATATTTTCTAAGTATTATACTTAGTTGACAAGAAAATACTGGCCGACAGAAAGGATAAATTGACAACCCCAGCTTTTTGACAAAGTGTTAAGAAGAGTTGTCAAACGTACAAAAGTGTGAAAATGGCTAAGTCCTCAAGGCTGACAAAGCATCAGCAAGATAAGCCGTCAAACAGCCAAACCGTTGACAACAAGCAAGTTGACACAAAACAGTTCAAAGAATTGAGCAGTTAGAGAAGTTTGCTTGTCAAATAGTTTGAATTTGAATATGGCAAAACTGCCATACACGTGTCAGAAAGTAGATTAGGAAGTTACCTTTAGGAAGTTATTTACTTTTTGTATAAATACTAGTTATTACAATGTAATAGAGGAGGTTACTTGATACACATCCTACATATCTTGATCACACAGCAGATTGACGGATTACACTCAAGTATTTCCTCCACCCTTTTCATTTTCAATTCAATTTAGTATTATAACCCAGTACAATACTGGTTTTATCCTTCAAAGTTCTTTACTCGTTCTTTAATATTGATTATGTTTTTTTTTCTTAAGTTCTTTACATGTTCTTCATTTACTTTCAGTATTTCTTTCATGTTCTTTATTTAAGTTCTTTTATTTTTAGTAGTCATTTAATCACGCTTTATACAAATTGCTTTTCAAATTAATGTTATTTCCATTTCAATATTTTATGCAATTAGGAAGTATCTTTTATTTAAGAAACTGACTTTTCTTTTCAAATTAGAAATATATTTTCAAAATACGAAACCTAAGTCTTTGCCAGTACTTATTAGATTTGACTAATTTGTTAAATTCATACTTGGCAGACATATATACACACATCTTGATGAGATTACCGCATAACTCGATCACCTCACACTCGTCTGATCTTTAATTATTTGTAACAAAGGAATTTTGGACACCAACCAAAAACCAGCGTTAACACCATCATCATCATAATCAAATATGGCTTCTTACCCTGTATGTCAGTTGAAATGTTCGTTGAAATCTACAGCCTGTCCCTCCCTGCCCTATAAAAGTTATACTACAACACAGCAATATATATTGCGAATATTTCACAACAATAATTTGTTTATTACAAGAATCAAACAAGGTTTATAAAACCGGACCGCATCAACCGAGCGATGAAGGCGGCGGTTCAAGGTTCAATGGTCCAACCGAGGGGTTGAACCGTGGTTGAACCGGTTATAATTAAATAATATTATTTTAATTTTTAATATAATATTTGTAACAATATTAAACAAAAAAACAACATAACAACTAAAATTATTAAGCACGATTTTTTTTATTTTGAAATTAAACTAAATAAATATAAAAATATATGTTAAAATCATCTTCATGAGGAAAACCAACCCAAAATCTACAACTAGCCCACATATGTTAGAAAAACAAAAAATTGGGTTTTGGCTAGGATGACCCAAATCCTTTTTACTACTATATATATATATATATATATATATATTTTAAGAAACCGATTCTCGTAGGTTCACTCGGTTATGACGGTTTTACGGTTTTGAACCGGTTTTCCGATTTTTCCACCGGTTCGATGCTAGGCGGTTTTCCCTATGAACCGGACCGCCAAGGTCCGGTTCGTCGGTCGGTCGGGCCAGTCCGGTCTGGTCGGTTTTCAAAACCTTGGAATCAAATAGAGACTATTAACAGAATCTTTATATTATTGGATTAAATGATTTTATGCTATAACCCAAATTTATATATGCCATCAATTTTTTTTTTTTAAATGAGATGAAATAATTGCAAGCCATATATTTTTTAAAACTAGAGGTTCAATGATAGTGCATAATCTTTTCGAAGAAAGAATCATATTGACTGGACTAATTAGTAATTACATTTTATGTTCAATTAACAATTCAGGGATAATAAAATGCTGTCATCAAGTTCTTCCTTTAGACTCAGTATTAAAAGGACAAACGTCTAAAATGGGAGAGAAAAAATTGTCCATATCCAGTCTTTGCAACATCAACTAGCGTCACCGTGCCATAAGCTAACTGGCAAAAAAAATATTTATTCCTAGCTTTTATAAAGTAAAAAAGCCACAAAAGCTAACAAAAATGTCCAACCTTATCAAAATAGACTTTCTCACTTAAAATAAAAAAAGTCTTATTCAAAATTTGCTTTAGGTCTCACCCACTCTTAGACCGGTCCTAAGGTCACGTCCCACATATATTATGTAATTCAGGCCTATTTGAATTTTCGTACTTTAGAAAAGAAAAAAATTGAAAGAATAAGAAAATACATTAATCATGTTTCCGGTAAATACTACAAATCAAGCTACATCAGCAAAGTACGTACAGTTAACAATCAACTTTGCATACATGCAAAGAATATGTTATCAAATAATCGTTATCAACTTGTACTGCACACAAAAACTATGATATATTTATAAAAAACAATATCTGTCAACTTCATTTAAATTACTATCTAAATCAGTTTTAATTAAAGGCATACCACATGGATGGATTTAAAAAGATTATTGATGGCAATATTTTACTGGACGCGAAATTTTGGTCTCTAAATTTATAAGACGGTGGTAAGTTAGGCCCCTTACATTAGGTACCATAATGTAATAAACATTTTTAAATTTGGTGGACTTTTTTGCCTATTTCTTAATGTGATGGATCAACTTATCATCGCTCTCTATATAATTTAAATGATCAAAACGATGATTCACTCTTTAATATTTATCTCTGTACAATCTGATCGAAGATCCATAGCTGTAACCAATATTTGAGATAGAAAGCAACTTCAGTGGCATGCTCTCTTCCATTTCACATCAGCTAGAGTTTTATGACTCGTTTGGTGGTCAGATAAGAGAGACATGATAGAATAAACTATCATGTCTCATCGAATCTCTTGTTTGGTGAGTCAACGAGTATATGGTAAATCAATCATGTCACCTATCATATCATGTCAATTTAGTTAAATTTATATCCGAGGGGGAGGGTCGAGTTAGAACTCCACAATATATGATAAGGTGATTTAAAGTATAATAAAATATTAAAATATTTCATATATAAAATAATTAAAGTATAATAAAATATAACATGGTTACAAAAAAAAGGTATAACAAAAAAAAATATAATTATTTAAAATAATAAAAATGAAAATAAAAAATTTAAAAAATTATTTTATTTTGTTTCAAGGCTAATTTTATTATTTATATTATTTTAAAAACTGAAAAAATATAAAAATAATTCTAATAATAATTTAACTATATGTAAAATAAAAACTAAAAATGAATATTTAAAATTAAAAAAAAATTATTTAAGTTAAACAATATTTAAAAAATTAGATGTAATTTTATGACTATGATAATTTTGTCTTTTTTCTATAATTAAAAAAAACGAAAAATATATTAAAAAAAACAATTAAAATGTAATAAAATATGAAAACATTTATAATAAAAAGGAAAATTTGAAAATTCATAAAATTATAATGCTATTCAGTTGGTTATCTGGTAGATACCAAACGTTGGATAAGATAACAACTTATCATGCTCATATCCTATTATCTTTCTATCATGCTCTCTTATCCTATCCACCTCTATCCTATCCTGACCACCAAATGAGCCATTAACTTTGTGTTTGTGACATATGTTGTCCCTAGCACAAAACATAAATCTACTTCTTTTTTATCATAAATTATAAATCTACTTCAATATTGATGCAGACTGCTAAGACTACTTCAAACCCACAAGAACAAGTTAATAGTTATCGTGTAATAGATCTGGAACGTGAAACGAAGTTTCCATGCATCTTAAAGAGACAAAAACATAAATTAATATGAGCTAATGAGAGTAACATATGAACTTTCAAAAATACTTACCAAAACTTAGCCTACACAACCAACCTAGTCACACATATCGGGTGGTTTGATACATCTATATAATGAATTTTCAAGATTGATATGCATTTAAAAGGCAAAAGTTTACTTGAAATTTAAATCAGACAGTTGTTTGGACTGAAAAATTATACTGTTTTCTATAACTTACCAATCTATATATGAAGATTTTGATTGCATTATTAACAAGATATAATGTAGAATTTTATACTGTTATTAATCTTGATTCCTTTGATTAGGTTAAAGATGACAAAATCATTTTTTTTATGAACTCCACCATTAATTAAGAGGAATCTTCGCAAGAAAGGCCTTCATTTCGAAATTAATGTCCTAGAATAATACAGCCAATTGGAAAAATAATGAGGACCATTTATGCATTTCAAACCAAATATTAAAGCTCAGAAAGAACCCCTTGAATAAAAGCCAATCTGTTACATTACATAATTGTTCTAGCATTGACTCAATCTGAAATTCGTAAGCATATTAAGACCAGACACTACCAGTGGCAATCAATTTTCCCATTAGCATAGCCCAATCAAAGTTTTTATTCCACAGATATCACATCTGAAAATATAAAACAGATAAATATATTGAGTGTTTGAATACTGTGTAAAGTTGAATGTGCAAGAGTACTGCTTGTAATTTATATAATAATAACGTTCTTTGATTCATAAAAAAAAGAGTGACCATTAATTATATGTTGCGCGAGTGTGCAAACCTTGGTTGGTACAAATTAACTTGTTATGCTGGTAGTGGCCAAACCAAAGCATATATACAATGGTTCTGCTTGTTATGTTTACTATTAGCTGGAAAATAGAGTAGGAACACTCACATACTAAGCAAAATTCTGCTGAATACTGCAAAATTCCAAGACTTTGGTTTTTTTGGACAATCATTTCTTTCCATATGAGTGTGTTCTTTCACCACCAATATAAATAATTAAGAAATACATCGAAGTTTAAATTTTCTAACACTCAAACCATATTACTTATAGTACAGGAAACAGGGAGCGATTTATCTGAGTCCTGCCATTCAACTATCGTATTGGTTGTCTTGTAGAATATTTTGTTATCTTTGACCCAAATTAAATACTTACTAGTTTACTTGGTCAAGAAAGGGTATGTTGCATTATATGGTCTCCTTGACTATAATTAAGTAGTCATGAAAGGAAGGAACTTAAGCATTAGTGTAAGACTTAGTTAGAAGATAGCCAACGATAAATGAGTTTTTGAATATCTATAAAAGGAGTAAATATGTACAATGCAATGATATCTTCCACCTTCTTAACCTATCAGTCATAAAGGTGCTTCTAGTAATCATCTCCAATGAAAATCCATCAAGTCCTATTGCTCTTTATACCCTTACGCTTGATAAACTTGAGTATCAATATCAATGTAGCAACATGCCACTGTCTTGGCCACCAGCAACTCTTGTTGCTCCATTTGAACAATTGAGCCAAATCTCAAGCTTGAGTTTGTTTATTTAATTAAACATCGAGCTTGATCGAACATTCTAACGAGTCAAGCCAGAATATTTCACAAATAACTCCACTCATTTACACCCCAAAGTATTTATAATTAAAAAATACATCAAAATATCATTTTTCTAACACTCAAACCTTAACACTTAAGTGAAATATTTGTATTGATAGTACAGGAAACAGGGATCAATTTAGCCAGGTCCTGCCATTCACCTATCCTATTGGCTGTCTGATATAATATATTTTTTATCTTTGATCCAAATTAAATATTCTTGGTCAAGAAAAGGGTATGTTGCATTCTATGGTCTCCTTGACTATAAGAAATCATGAAAGGAACTTGAGCATTAGTGTCAGACATTTTTTTTTGACAGGAGCATTAGTGTCAGACTTAGTTAGATGATAGCCCACGATAAATGAGTTTTTGAATATCTATAAAAGGAGTAAATATGTACAATGCTATGCCATCTTCGACCTTCTTAACTTATCAGTCATAAAGGTGCTTCTAATAATCCTCTCCAATGAAAATCCATCAAGTCCTATTGCCTTTCTTTATACCCTTATGCTTGATAAACTTGAGTATCAATATCAATGTCGCTACATGCCACTGTCTTGGCCACCAGCAACTCTTGTTGCTCCATTTGAAGGACACCTTTATATTCAACCATGCCATATCCAAAAAATTGGTTCATTGGAACCAAAGTGGTGATTGCTGTCAATGGAATGGAGTAATATGCAACAAGGGTCGTGTCATTAGTCTTGACTTGAGTGAGGGAATACATTTCCGGAGGACTAAATAATTCAAGTCTTTTCAACCTGCAATATTTGCAAAACTTGAATTTGGCTTCCAATGATTTCAGTTCTTTCATTCCTTCCAAGTTACAGAAGCTCAAGAATTTGAGGCATTTGAACTTGTCAAATGCTGGCTTTGAGGGACAAATTCCAATTGAGATCTCTCAACTAACAAAGTTGGCTACCCTTGATTTGTCTTCATCTTTTACTTCACAGCATATTCTGATATTGGAGAAGCCAGATATCGGTATGTTTTTGCAGAACCTTACAGGAATCACAAACCTGTATCTGGATGGTGTAAGGGTATCTGCTGATGGAAAGCAATGGTGCCATGCTTTGTCTTCACTGCAAAATCTACAAATTCTGAGCATGTCATCTTGCAACCTCTCAGGACCTATTGATTCTTCACTATCCAAGCTTCAGTCACTCTCAGTAATTCGACTGAACCTGAATAATATGTCAAGTCCAGTGCCAGAATTCTTTGCAAATTTCTTCCATTTGACCACCTTGCAGCTCAGCAGCTGCAAGTTGAGTGGTATGTTTCCAAAGGGTATCTTCCAAATACAAACCCTAAGGGTCCTTGACATATCAGTTAATCAAGATCTTCATGGTTCCTTGCCAAACTTCCCACAAGGTATACATCTTCACACCATGAATCTTAGCAATACAAATTTCTCTGGACAGTTACCAGGTGCCATTTCCAATCTGAAGCAGTTGTCTTCATTAGATCTATCTAATTGTCAATTCAATGGAACACTCCCTCTTTCATTGTCAGGACTCACCCAACTTGTTCACTTGGACTTGTCATTCAATAACTTCAGTGGCCCTCTTCCATCTTTCAATATGTCCAAGAATCTCAGATATTTATCTCTCTTGCACAATAATTTGAATGGAGTCATTTCATCTGCTCATTTGGAGGGGCTTGCAAACCTTCTCGCTGTTAATTTAGGTGATAACTCCATCAGTGGGAAAGTTCCTTCATCTCTTTTTACACTTGCATCTCTGCAGGAACTTACACTTTCTCATAATGGATTTGAGGGTCTATTGGATGAATTCCCAAATGCTTCCT